>KV005043.1:43292-60505 GCA_001598015.1 Dorcoceras hygrometricum
TCTACAGAGGCTTTATATACAAAGGCAGCGCCATTGAAGAAGTGTTCGAGTGTTCGACAGAGAGTTCAGTTGGTGCAACTACATACTGTGGGAGAATTTCATTGTTTACACAGTGCACCAACAGAGGGAAAATAATCTGAAGTGAAGCTGTCAACTAATCATTCGAGAGAGAGTTTCATTGCAGTTGACAGTGTAGCTAGAATTAGCTTGTTAGAGCATTTCCCTCGTGTGTGAGAAAAACAGAGAGTTGAGCGTTCATTGTATCAATCTCACACACCCGGATTCATTCACAACTGTTTGTGAATGAATCTCGAAATATGTATACAGATCCGTCCAAGCATGAAGACGTAAAACTCTTGTGTATGTAGTTAGTCACACAGTTGCGGCTGATGTGCAGTTATGAAGTAGTGGATCCTTCCGAGGTGGAAGAAGGGGAGATGTAGGATGTTGATATCCGAACTTCCATAAACAAATATGCTGTCTTGTATCGTGTTCTGTTATTCATTCAGCAAGCATTTACTTTAGCATTGCACGTTTATGATTCAGCACATCGCATTGCACGCATAAACAGTTCAGTTCTTAGCATCTCATTTCAGCAGCACACAAGCACGCAAATCTCTAACAGATTTATGTTGTACATAAATCTGTTTGAGTTGTTTTAAAATATAGGATTCAGTTCTGGTATTTTCCGCATGATTTTTAAATCATACCAGATCTGTCTCCGGTGCTCTGTTTATTGTAAGTGTTCAAGAACATCGAGCTATTGCAGCTCCAAGCAGCGCGCAAATTTTTAATGGTTGTCAAAACAGCGCCTGCTATCTTTTTGATCCTATTTTCGGACCAACAGATCTATTATCCAGCTTATCTCCCACTTTCTATTCACGTAAGCAGGACATCCCCAAATCCTCAAGTACGAGTTCTTGGGTGGCTTGTCCATCCATATCTCATATGGAGTTTTATCTACTACCTTGGTGTGGAAATTTTTCAAAAAAAATATCGCTATTTCAAGAGCATAGCCCCAAACTGAGGTAGGAAGTTCAGTGAAGGTCATCATAGATCGAACCATGTCCATCAAGGTTCGATTACGACGCTTCGCTACACCATATGGCCGGAGGAGTCCACTGTGAGAGAATCACATTCTCCTTAAGATAGTCTTGAATTCAGCACTCAAGTATTCACCACCTCGATCAGATCAAAGTGTTTTAATACTTTTTCCCAGTTGATTTTCTACTTCAGCCTTGAACTCTTTGAACCTTTCAAAGGATTCAGACTTGTGCTTCATTAAGTACAAGTACCTATACCTAGAGTAGTCATCGGTAAGGTGATGAAGTATGTGTGGCCTGACTTAGTACCAATGTTAAGCGGGCCGCACACATCAGTATGGATCAAGTCCAATAGGTCTTGAGCACGTTTAGGCTTGTCCTTGAAGGACAATTTTGTCATTTTTCCTTTGAGATAGGACTCGCAAGTTGGCAAGTAGTTAATATCAGACATATTAAACATGTCGCTCCTAACCAACTTGTTCATCCTCTTTAAGGAAATGTGATCTAACCTAGCATGCCAAAATTGTGTCGGGTTTAGACTATCGTATTTCCTTTTTATTGTTGTTGTATGTGTTTCAACATCGTGAGTTGAAACTTCTCTCAATTTTAAGTTGTATAGATCATTTTCGCATTCCTCAATTCCAACTAAACATCCATTCTTGTAAATATTGCTCATTGAATTAGCAAAATGACAATAATATCCATTGTTATCAATCATAGAAACGGAAATAATGTTCTTTATTATTTCAGGAACGTACAAAACATTCTTTAATAACAATTTGAAATTTGAATGAAGAAATAAATAAACGTCTCCTATTGCTACGACAGCAACTCTTGCTCTGTTCCCTAGCCTTAAGTGGGTCTCACCCATCCTAAGACGATGACTTCTTGCCATGACCTGAAAGTCATTGCAGATATGAGATCCACATTTGGTATCAAGTACCCAAGAAGTCGAGTTAAGAGACATATTTATTCAATGTAGAATATACTTTTCGCAGTTCATAGCTGCTCGAGGTAATCTCGATGGTTCCTCCTCCAATGCCAGGCTGTGGCAATGGTGGAAAATGTCCTCAAATTTTTCGGCTTAAGAGCCCTTGCCTTGAGCTTTTTGTTGGCCTTCTCGTCCTTCGCAGGGGGCAGAACGCTTCTCATCCTTGCGTTTGGGCCCCTTCTTCACTGATTAAGAAGAGCCCAAAAGGAGGACAGGCTTGTCCTTCTTCATGGTCCCTTCAAACACTACAAACATGCTCACCAACTCTTCAATGGTGGCATCCAGCTTTTCATGTTGAAGTTGACCACAAACGGGTCGAACGCGGCACAGAGGGAGAGGAGAAGCAAATCCTCAGATAGTTCATGTGGAAGCGAGGGCTTGAGGTCCACCAACTTTTCAATGAGCCCCATCATACGGACCCCATGCTCACGGACCAAAGTCCCCTCGTGCATACGACCCGTCATAAGCTCCTTGACCGTGGTGAACCTCTTAGCCCGAGAGTTCTCCCCGTATAGCTCTTTGAGGTGAAGGTGTATGTCAGCAGCATACCTCGTCTCCTCGAATCGCCGCTGCAGTTCGTTGGACATAGAAACCAACATGTAGCACCGTGCCTGGAGTTCATGGTCCCACCATGTCTTCAATTTTGTCAGCTCCTCAGGACTGACACCAGCAGGGGCCTCCTTCGGAGGGCTCTTCTCTAGCATGTAAAGAAGCTTCTCCGAAACCAACAATATCTTGAGGTTGCGTAACCAATCCATGTAGTTAGCGCCAGTCAGTTTGTTGCTATCCAGTATAGCAGCGAGTGTATTTTTAATCGAAGACATTTTAATAACAGTATATACTGAAAGGAAAAATAGACATAAATTACTAAATATTTATGAAAATACACTAAGACATAAAATATGATCATTTAGTTTTATGAATTATCCTCCCACTATTTTAACGATTTCACTACCATCTAATGAAATCGGGAAAACCAGTTTCCTTAGTGTGTACACAGATTCCAATCAAGAAATCATGGTCCCAAATAATATCAGTCAACAATGATCCCCAAAAGGTAGAGCCCAGTTGCATCAAATGCAATCCCCAGCTTTTACCTCACGTCCAGTAAGGGCCCAACAATATGACGTCGATTACCATCACGTGTCAAGATGACCCATCAATGTCGATTTTTATGGACGATCGCCATGACGTCCCCAATAATATGAGCCAACGTCATGGGAGTTCCATTCAACTCACAACAAGTGTCAATGGCATGTAGAACTTTCCGACACACAGAACCTCCCCAATAAAATGAGCCAGCCGATGTATGCGATTGGTATCGGCGTACACCCATTGTTGATGGAAGGTAGGAGATTTCAAACAATATTTAAATTCCCTTAGCTTCATAATTTTAGTGAACAAAACTTTTGTTTTATGATCAATTTAGGAGCTATGGACTAAAGTTTTCTAAGAGTACTTCCAGGTAATTGGAGGGGCTTAGGCCTGCTTAAAACCCAAATTCCTAATACAAAGCAACGCCTTTCAGTGAGATCCGCCGGTACAAGCCATTTTTAAGTCAGTCTATGTAGGACTCTCTTAGATTACGTTTTGTCACATGACTTCATAATTATCAGTAAACTATGTTCCTTTAATTTAATCATGAAACTTTAATCTTGATATAAATTATAAATCATATTTAAAATGAGAGATTTTATTTTTGAAAAGTTTGGTCTCATTAATTTTAAATCATATTTAAAATACATGCGGATTCAACCAAATATATCAAATATATATATACTAATTATCGCATAATCATGTTATTTATACAATCAATAAAATTAATTGACATAAATAAAACAATCAAATCAAATTTGGATTTATCCAAAAGAAGTCACAGTTTAAATATAAAATCATATTTTGTCATTTTAATTGCATCAAAAATATTATTTTCAATAATAATTAATTTAAAGGAAGAAAAATAAATTTTCAAAAAATATAATTCTGCCAAAAAATTAATTTTGAAAATAATTTGGGTTAAAAAAAATTTTATGACCAACACCTTGAAATAATTCAAATTAATTAGAATCGGCCCGAAAATCCATCGGGCTGCCCGGGGCAGGCCCGTTCAGTACCCTAGGTCATCATCATCGCCGGTCCGCCGCCAACCACCACCCCGACACCACCGCATGGGCGGCGCCCAAGCTGCTGCACACGTGCAGCATGGATGCTGCATGCCGCGCGCACAGGGGCATTCCCAGCACGGAGGGAGCGCGATGCGCAGAGTTGTGCGGCGCATCATACGCACAGTGTCGACGCGGCACGCTGTTTGACAGGCGCGTAACGTGCGCCCAATGCCCGCCCGGCCATTGCGATAATCGTGCAGGGCCTACAAGGCCAGCGCACGAATGCTTGTCGGCCAACGTGCGGCGGATGCGTGGCTAGTGCGCGGCGGCACCGACCGAAAAAAAATATTTTGAAAATTCGAGATTATGATGCAATTTTAATGAAAGTCATATATAAATGATCCGAGCCTGAAGCTCTGATACCAGCATTGGCGCATCGTGCGGATCCAGATCACGCTCCTGGGCCGCAGCGAAAATTTAAAAATTTTGTGCCCGGGAACGCTCATACACAAATAATACAAAAGCTAAACATCCATAGGATGTTTAGAAATATTTACGTTTGGCAACTTCGCACCTGGCTCCGATTATTATGGTTTTTCGCAGCAATATCACTTCAACGGTTGAATCTCCGATTGTTCGCTTAATCTGGTCCATGATTGGTTTCCAATTTCCTTCGCTGCCTTGCCCTATAAAGCACAACGAATTGTCACGAATGGAATCTCCTCGCCAAGACGGCCAAAACAGGGTCCGACGGCACACGGCAGGGGCGGCTAGCGATGGTGGCGGCGGTAGCGGGAGGAGGCTGAGAGTGGTTGGGAGGGAAGAGAAGAATTATGATTCAATAATCAAGTGGGTTATGAATGTGTCTCCTCATTTCCATATTTTTAGGTATAGGGATAGAGTTTGAGTTGGACAAGATAGAGAACATTCGGTTCAACTCAAACTGTAAACATTTGGTTCAACTCAAACTCTGAACATTCGATTCAAGTAAAACTGGGAACATTCGATTCAAGTCAAATAGAGAACATTCATTTCGACTCCCTCTATTGTGGTCTCATCATAATCCCAATCGATGATCAGATATCACGGATGTGATCATTTTACAAAACTGATCATTATGATGCAAAATCAAATTTTCTAACCACTAAGTATATTTAATATCCGATTTACTCTCATTAGCTAAATATGAAAGTTCTAATCCTTAGCTAATTTTGGAAGTCATACTCCCAACTTCCTCCTACTATACTCAACACTTGAGTTCCATATCCATATGGGAATTGGGAAACCACTACTTGTGTGACCCTCAATGGTTAAGGGATACAGCTAGCCGTGGGCTCACAAGTCCTTGTGACTCCGAAAACATATTTTCGGACTTACCCATCGGAACATGGTAAAGCGTCTAGCAACATCGCCTCATGATTCCCTATGTATCACTGATAGTGCCTGCAAGAGCCAGTTGGTTATGGTAAGCATACAGTACGGTCCTTTCATCTCAAATATCCCGACTGAATCAACGACCATTGGTAAATTGAGAGTCGGTAGAGATTTGATAGCCATGCATCCATCTTTGAGATCAAATAGTGAGATCGCATGTGCTACTAGGTAAACCCATTTACCTAAAGCATATTTAGTACTCTGGCCAGAGATTTATTACACTATTAGTCTTCTCAGATAGCATAGATATCCACGCACAAGGGCGAGCGATGAATCCTCGACAATTAAGCAACGACTCCTACATGCATCGGAACCTCACCCCATATCGCCACCTGAATATCCCAACGGAGTCGATAAACGGGTCAAAGTGAGGCACCTATCATGTTGAGTCTCAATGACGTTTTGAGTAGTAAGGACTAATCTATACAACCAAGAACTCGGACTTAATACACTCGACAAGTGATAACCACATCAAAAGTCCAACGATGGTAGTTCGATAGATCATCGGGTCACTCTCCATCTGCATGCTCAGAACATCTCTATGTTCCCTAACAATGAAACGTGGTACTTTGCATCACAGATGCTAGTCTCAAGCTCGGGCGGCCCTTATCCTCTTTTGGACGGTCCAATCGGCTAGGAACTAGTTTAGAACACACAATGACAATTAGATATATTTTATTACATCCATCAAATCTACTTTCACATCTAACATACACTATAGTGCATTTAAGGTCTTTATCCAACAATTTGTAATCATAATAATGAAGATAAAGAATGCATAAAGAATACGAATTTCAAAAATAAATATCGTTTTACATAGAGTCAACAAGAATCCACATGTCACAAGTTGGCTTGTTGGACTCCTACTCTAACATTTTATGCATTGCGCATTCTTCTTATTCCCTCTTTCTTTAACTGAGCTACTCTGATCTGACCTGATAGGTGCTGCTCTAAGCTGATCTATACGACCCTTCTCAACTGAGTTGATCTTATCTGTTTGATTCTCTGACCTAATTTTTTCTGATCTTCTCTGTTCTGTTCTAATATGTTTATATTCTCATCTGATCTAAAGTGATCTGAATTGTTATGTTATGATATTATGTTCTAACTCTGAAATTATTTGCTCTGCTCTTGTTCTGTTTTGATCTGATCTGAATTGTTCTGCTCTTCGTATCTGATCTAATCTGATTTGAACTCATCATATGATCTGATCTGGACCTATTCTTCTCGATTGAATTTCTCTTGTTCTGATATGATCTGTACAATTATTATCAACAGAGCTCATGTAATGCCCCAACCCAAAATTTTTAAATAAATAAACTATGAAGGTGTAGCTGAAAACAATGATTTATTCTGGACTTAATTGCGACTTCGTAAAAATTTTCAGATCGCGCACCATCTAACAGATCGGCTGAAACATATACATATATAGATATGCAGAACTTATATATGTATATCAAAGGGAACATATTCATCCAGATTACATGGAATAAGCTTGGAAATAATCGGAATCATTCAAAAACTGTCTAGAAACATTTCAAATCACGAACTGGAAAACAGCTCAGAGCTTATGAACAAAGTTGAAACCGGATAAAACCTTAGAAAATGATTTTGTTCAGTTTGCAGCTATATATATATGAAATAATTGAAACTTATTCATTACAAAATGAATTATCCCAAGTCTAAAATAAACAAAAGTAGGTGATTTGAAACAGAAACGAAACATATGTCCACGATAAACACCCCCGATTTGATCCAGCTCGCACCAATCACCTCTGGATAAATCTCATCACCTGCACTTAGGAAAACTAGTGAGCCTAGAGGCTCAGCAAACAAATCTGGAGATAAGATAGACAGTACATCATAAAGTTAAACTGATAAGTTGAAAACTGATATGCTCGAAAGCTGAACAACTCGAAAGTTGAAAAACTGCAAACTGGTAAACTCGTAACTGATAAAGTATAAATTGAACATGCTTGAACATACTTCAGACATTTAATGGTATTAAAGGAAATAAGTTTGAACATAAACGTTTCTCAATACTGTGGTTGTAAACAACCCTGTTCTTATTTTTTGTTGAGTTATGGCGCCAAAGCTCTCCTTAGGTCAGTCGCTTGAACAAGCTATCATCTGAAATCAGGAACTAGGGGATAAATCCCAATCTTTACTATGTGAAGGGGCACACTGGTTTGTCAACCAGCATCCTCAGCCTCCCTGTGCTGACCGTCTGTTATTCACTTTAAACTTTTGAAATATACTTCCTTTAAAACTTTATGATATATGACAGGGAAACTTCTGTCGTTCCTCCTTCGTCACCTTCATATTTCATTAAAATTTCTCTGTTGAAACTTTCTTTAAACTACTTTCTCTGATCTGAATAAGATCGCAGACATATATGGTTTTTGCTATATTAAAATTCATTTGATGTTCAAAAGCCACTGGGAGTATACAGAGTTCAATCGAAGAAGAAACTCAAATCAGCTCAGGCTATAGAAACGAATAGTAGAGCTCTAAGCTGAAATCTAAGTGAAGAACTATCTCTTGAGATAGGGTACAACTTCGAACCGATTAGAGTTATACATTCGAACCAAAGTTAAAGGAAATAAGAATTAAACTTGAGATTACAGTATCGGTCCAGAGTGGACCTAAGCTGAAACTGCTCAGTTCAGAGTATCAAACAGATCGCGAGCGTAAAATAGCTCGGAATAGAAAATAAGATCTGGTCTGTTTGGTCAAATCAGATTAGGAAAATTCAACACAACTTCAACGAGCAGACTGGAACAAAGTCAACTCAACTTAGGGTAATCAGACCGGATCGGGATCTTAGAGCATATCAGAGGAGAAAACAGGTCACGCACTTGAAACAGCTCAGAAGATGGAAAATAGATCGCGCGTTTAGAACAACTCGCAAACTTAAAGAAAAGAAACAGGCAGCTCAGCTTAGAATAACGAAGTCAGATGGTAGGTTCAAATCATCTCGGGGAAAAATCAGATCACGAATAGATCATGAACTTAAGATTTACGTGGCATTCTTTATCTTTGATATTTTTGAGTAAACTTATTGGATAAAAAACTTGAATGTATTATAGTGCATGTTAGATGTGATAGTGGATTTGGTGGCTATCATGAAGTGCATCTAATAGTCACTGTACATTCTAAATCAGTTGTTAGTCAATTGGGCCACCCAAAATAAGATAAGGGGCGCCCAAGTTTGAGGCTAGCATATGTGATGCGAAGTACCATGCTTCATTTTGTAAGGAACATAGAGATGTTCTGAGCATACAAGATGGATAGTGACCCGATGATCTATCGAACTACCCTCGTCCGTACTTTTCAAGTGGTTATCATTTGTCATGTGGATTAAGTCTGAGGTTTTGGTTGTACCCTTATTATTCAAAACATCATTGACTCTGCATGCTAGTCGCCTCACTCTGACTCGTTTACCAACTCCATGAGGGTCATTAGGTGGTGAGGTTGGGTGAGATCACGACACTTGTAGGATTCGATGCTTTGTCGTCGAGGATTCATCGCTCTTGTATTTGCGTGGATTTCCTATTCTATCTGAGGAGATAATAGCGTGACAAATCTCTGGCCAGAGTACTAGATGTGCTTTAGATAAATGGGTTCACTAGTGACACATTCGATGTCACTATTTGATCTCCTATCGAATCTCTAGCGACTCTCGATTTACCAATGATCGTTAATTCGGTCGAGATATTTGAGCTGAAGCGACCGTACTGTACTCTAACCATGACTGACTAGTTCTTGCAGGCACTATAAATGATACCTATGGGATCCTGGTGTAATGTTGCTAGACGCTTTACCATGGTCCGATGGTTATGTCGAAAAATATGTTTTTCGGGTCACAAGGAGTTGTGTTCTCACGACTAGCTGTATCCCTGAACCATTGAGGGTCAAAAAGTACTGGTTTCCCAATTCCCTCTATGGATATGGAGCTCAAAGTGTTGAGCATGGTGGAAGGGAAAATTGGGAGCATGACTTCCAAAATGAGTAGTAGGAGTAAACCTGCCATATATAGATTTAGTGATTCGAAAATTTGATTTTGCATCATAATAATAAGTTTTGTGAACTGGCTCATAGGCGATATATGATCGACGATCGGGATTATGATGTCACCATATTGAGGGAATCGAAATGAATATGCAGCATTTGACTCGAAACCAATGTGCAGCATTGAGTCGAAGCGAATGTGCAGCATTTGATTTGAAACAAATGTTCAACATTTGAGTTGAAACGGATGTGCAGTGTTTGAGTCAAAACGAAAATGCAACATTTGATTCGAAACGAAAGTGCAGTGTTTGAGTCGAAACGTAAATGCACAGTTTGAGTTCTACTCAAACTCTATCTATACATCTATAAATATGGCATTGGGGAGACACATTAACCAATCTATTGATTATTGAATCATAACTCTAGTGTTACGCCCCGAAATGGAGACTCATGACATCGACAATATTAAACAATTATAAAATTGTAAAACATTAAACCTCATAGTATAGCTCAAACCAGTCTTTTACATAATAAAAAAAATCGTCTTTACAACTGCAAATGTAACGCCCCAAAATCCATAGAACCACAAATTGCTTAGCCTTTCTATTCTAAGGGCTGTTTTGAGATTTTCGAGTATTCAAATTCTAGTTCAAATCTGATTTCTTTTCAGAATTGAAGCAACGGCCAGAAGATTCCGGAAGGATTTCGCCCAAGCACAAATCTGAAATAATCCAGATATGTTTCATTTCGAAAAAAAAATGAGTTTTAGATGGGAGCTCTGTTTTAATAAAATGATTGTAGTAAGTTTATAAATCAAAATACTAGTAGGGAGCTTTTAACAAATCTTTTAGAAAGGACAAAGGATTTGGCACGGTAGCCATGCCTATTCAAGTATTTTTACCTACTACTCAATCATTCTCCCTTGTATAAAATGATTTACGTAAGCCTCTGGATTCATTTTGGTTGCAATTAAAACTTTTAGTTCTTCCAAAGTTAAGTAGCTTTTCCAGTGTGCTTGAGGAGACTTCCAGCCACGATCATTTGCACGTTGCAATCTTCGTTTCAGGCAAGTAAATCTGATTCTTGCTGCATTGTGGAAAACATATATTGCTTTGTTGTTTTCTATGTATTCTTGCCTGTCCAGTTTCAGTTCAGCTTACGTTAATGTTGAGTTCGAGCTATGGATTCACTGCTTTGATGCTTCAGCTTTGAGAAAACTCACCAGAAAGTTTAACCAGCAATGGTGTTTTTTTAAAATATACTGAGTTGTACAGATTCCAGGCAAGAAATCCAAGAGAAGTTCTCGTTTTCCTAAAGTACTGTGAAGACTCTGGACATTGAATCTAAACGGATAGGCAACGCTGGTTCGATCGGGAGCAAGCCCAGATTTGATAAGCGAAGCTAGTTTGTTTAGAATCTGTCTGAGTCGAAGCAGTATTTCGTGTTCATAGACAAGCTGATTCTATGCGTAACCTTGTTCTTAACCAAATCTGTTATTGGGTTTCTCACAGCTGAGTATCTACCAAATCTGAAGCACTTGTTCAAAGCTCCTATTATCGTTTTCGCATTAAGATCTGTCTTGCTTAGTCAAATCTGTTTCTACTATTCATAAGCCGTATTCCTTAGCCAAAGCTGTTGTTCACATCTGTATGCCTATACCGCACCTAAGATCTGTTTAGATAACCAAAGCTGACCTTTGCGCATGACATCTGTTTTCCAGTGAGATATGTTTGTACATGCAATCTGATTACTAAAAACCATGTCTGTTTGCACTCTCTAGTCGTTTTCCTTCAGAGCTGGTCCTCAGTTCTGAGTCCAGCTTTACACTCAGTAGTGTTTTTTAAATAAAATGAGTTTCATAGCAGTGAATCTACCAGATTTCAGTGATCGACTTTCGATCAAGAGCTAATGTAAAGCTATTTCAGAAAGAAAGTGAAGTTCAGATTTGAGAATTTATAGCATAGAGGACCCGGTCACTCAAGGAAGGGACAGGATTACCGTAGGACCGTAATCCCTCCATGGAAGGGACATGATTATGGAAATCTTGTAATCCCTTCACAGAGAGTTACTGATCAGTTAACATGCTTCATGCACAAGGACCACCAGAGAGCCTCTAGACCATAAACTCACCCAGTATAAGCAATTCAGATTCGAGCTTCGAGTTGTCTTTCAGTAGCAAGATTTCAGATTTTCAGTCATGCCTGCGTTTATGTGATTTTGTTATCCTCAGTTTTACTTGTTGGGCCCATAAGTCTCACTAGTTTTCACAATGCAGGTGAGACAGCTCAGGAGCAGACGGGTGTTGCAAGTTGATTCAGATTCGGGGGACTGTGTTTGTCAATGGCCAGCGTTTCCGCATAGTCTTAAATTTTGTTGTTTTGGATCTTTTGACAAACTATGTTAAGATCTGTTACAATAATAGTGAAATTATATAGAGTTCCAACAGTTGTAATATCGCATTTTGCATTGTGAATAAAAATTCTGTTTTCCAGATCTGTTACTACTATTTACCTTTGGCGCCACTAGCTTCGTTTCAGTTTTGTGTAAGGGAATACAGCTTACTTATTCGAATTTGGTCCTTCTATTTGTTCAAATTTCAAAAATTTAGCCAATTCCGTTGACACCCATGGGTTTGGGCGTCACAGCAAAAGAAATCAAAGTTGCGGTAGCGAAAATACATTAACATATTCTAAGTCTTCACCAGCCCCAGAACAGCTCTTGTTCCTCCTCTTCAAACTGTTATTCGTTGTTATCTGGGTGGGAGAAGTAAGGGATGAGTGTTTGGGGAAACACTCAGCAAGTGGGGGAACCATTCGAGCACAACAAAATATACATATACATATTCAGATCAGAGCATATAACAGAACAGAGCATAGCATAACAGGTATCACTGATAGTCACTTCGTTTCCATGGTTTACTGATCAGTCTCTAATTTTTACTCCTCTAAGGGATCGAGGCCATAGTTACACCTTGTAACTCAGAGTGCGGAATATTCCGTAGACCCATATTATGACAGAAAACATCAGTGCTAAAACAGAGCATAGATCGTAACATAGATTTGACATGAAACGAAAGCTCAAATGATAGTTCAGAACAGATTATAGCATGAATATCATATAGTATTTCAAACGAATATATATAGCAAAAGCCCACTTACCGTGTCCTGACGTTTCTGTGGTTCAAGGTGGCAGAGAATGTATTCAGCTCAGGCCAAATCTGGTGTACGAAATCTGGTGAACTCATACAGTACTGGGATACAGCTTGTGCATGATTTCAACCAAAAATTTACTGGTATTTTACTAAAAGTTTTGGGATGAATGTGGGTCATCTACTGTCGCAGAAAGGTCTATATATAGGTGTAGAAATGGGAGTCAAAAGGTCAGCCGTTACAGACTTGAATTCCATATTTAATGGTCATAAATCTGGATGTTACAAAGTAAGGGTTTAGGCATTGAATTAGATGATTTAATTGGTCATTAATCTCCCTAATTGGCAGTTACGACTGCTGTTGGTTGGCTTTCCAAACAAAATCTGATTTCTACGCGTGTAGCAGCTTGCTGAAATTCGTGAGCTAAGTTGACTTGGTCAAAGCTGAGTTAACCGTTCAAAGCTGAGTTGACCAGTCCAAAGCTGAGTTGACCAGTCAAAGCTGAGTTGACTGTCCCAGATCTGAGTTGACTGTTTGACCGTCCCAGATCCGAGTTGACTGTTGACCATCCCAGATCTGAGTTGACTGTTGACCGTCCCAAATCTGAGTTGACCGTTGTCAAATTCCCTTCCACCAGGAGTGGTCCTTCCTCAAGTACGTGACTAGAATCCGTGATATATCTCCTTAGTTGTGAGACATGGAAGACATTGTGGATTCATGACATATTGGGTGGCAAGGCTAGTGTATAGGCAAGTGTTCCTACTCTTTCCAATACTTCAAATGGTCCGACATACCTGGGATTCAGATTTACGGCCTTATCAAATCAGACTATCCCTTTCATTGGAGACACCTTGAGATATACTTTTTCGCCTACCTCGAAGGCCAAGGGTCTTCTCTATAAGTGTACCCAGCTTTTCTGTCAATCCTGGGCTTCCTGCAGTCTCTCCTTTATGATGACTACCTTTTTCACTGTCTCCTGGACGATTTCAGGTCATGTGATGGCCTTTTCTCCAATATCATCCCAATACAACGGCGACCGACATTTCCGTCCATAGAGGGTCACATATGGTGCCATTCCTATGCTGCTGTGGTAGCTATTGTTGTAGCGAACTCTATTAGAGGTAGATGTTCGCTCCAAGTACTACCGAAGTCCAATGTGAATGTCCACAGCATGTCTTCTAGGATCTAGATGGTCCTCTCAATTTGGCCATCTGTCAGTGGATGATAAGTCGTACTGAGGGTAACCTTACTTCCCATGGATTCTTGGAAGCTCTTCCAGAAACGAGATACGAACCTTGGGTCCCTATCTGACAGAATGCTGGTTTGAACTCCATGTAGTCTGACAATGTTGTCCATGTACAAGGCAGCGAGCTTATCCAAGTCTTAGTTCATATGGACAGGAAGAAAGTGCACGGACTTCGTTAACCTATCCACGATTACCTATATTCCATCATAGCCTAATCTCGTATTCGGCAGACCTACTACAAAGTCCATGGATATGTTTTCCCACTTCCATTATGGAATTTCCAGTGGTTGTAATAATCCTCCAGGTCTTTGATGTTCTGCCTTGACTTGTTGGCATACATGGCATCTAGCAACAAAATCAGCAACATCTCTTTATATCCCATCCACCAGAAGTGTTCTTTCACATCTCTATACATCTTTGTACTTCTTGGGTGGTTTGAGAACTTAGATTTATTTGCTTCAGACATTAATTCTTGACGGAGTTTATCTACGTCGGGCACACATAATCTCCCGTTCATCCAGATGATTCTCTTTTTGGTCTACTCGAAACTCCAACACCTTCCCTTATTTGATCTGTTCCTTAAGTTTGATAAAAGAAGGGTCTCGATCCTGACTGATCTTGACCAATTCCTTGAGGCATGGTTGAGCTGAGAGTGAGGATAGTATCACCTTGTTCATTTCCTTCCGACTTAACGCATCGGATACCTTATTTGCCTTTCCTGGGTGGTAGTTTATTGTCAAGTCGTAGTCTTTTAAAAGCTCGAGCCATCGTCTTTGTTGGATCTGGATAACAGATCTAGATCTGAGTTTTGAATTACACGAAACTTGTTATTGTATTTCTAATATTTCTATTAAGTGTGCAGATGTCAGCTGGATTAGCAACGTAGGCAGAAGATAAGGGAATTGAAGATTTCAGCAGTCGTGACGTCATCCAAGTGTATTGAAGATTTCAGCAGTCGTGACATCATCGAAAGTTGGGCAGCAGTGAGATGTATCAGATCAGATACAGTAACTCAATCAGATCTGATACTGTAGCAGACCAAGAGCTGAAAATAGTAAATCGCGATTTCGGAGGCCTAAACGAAGGAATTTGGCCGAAAAGCGGCTTAGGTCAACGGCAAAGCTGTTGAGTCTTGCTCGTTGGACCATTTAGGAGGGAATAGCACTGGTCTGATGCGAAAATGTGAAGTCTGATCAGTGGTGAAGACAAGAGAAGTTGAGTCAGATGTTGAAGACAAGAGATCTGGATCCAGCTATGAACAGAAGAACGATTCAGCAGTGAAGAGAAGTCTGTTCAGCAGTGAAGAGAAGTCTGTTCAGCAGTGAAGAGAAGTCTATTCAGAAATGAACAGAAGAACGATTCAACAGTGAAGAGAAGTCTGTTCAGCAGTGAAGAGAAGTATGTTCAGCAGTGAAGAGAAGTCTGCTCAGCAGTGAAGAGAAGTCTGTTCATCAGTGAAGAGAAGACGATCTGCTGAAGAGAAGTCTATTCAGCAATGAAGAGAAGACGATATCAGATGTCAATCATATGTGAAGAAAAGATGCAAGCAGAAGCTGAATCAAAGATCGAAGCTAGATAAGAAGCAATAAAGAAAACACACAGATGCGAAGCAGTTGACAAAAGATATGAAGATTAACTGGAGCATAGAAGTCAACTGCCGAGCCTATTCAGATGTCAACAAAAGCTTATTCAGAAGACGACAAAAGCCTGCAAAGTAAGGGACACAAGGACAACTCTGTCGGTACTTTACAGAACACCTTTCAACGGGAAGAAACTTGTGTCCAACAGATTAATTTGAACAGAGGCTATTTTTTCAAGAAGGATTGATGAAGATGATGATGCTAAAAAGAAAGAAAAACAGAGAGAAGATATTTGAAAGAATTACAAAGAGGTGAAGCAGTCGACCACCATGGAGAAGAAGATAATTGCAAGTGTCGACTGCTGAACTCAATCAGCTTTGAGGAAGCTTTTACCAGATGTATGAGATTATGATTTCGAGAGTTGAGCATTCACTGTAAAATCTCACACACAGATTCACTCGCACATTTAGAGAGTTGAGCTATTTAGATTAGCGAGTGAATCACAAACAAAAACAAATACAACAGATCCCGTCCAAGCACGAAGACATTAAACTCTGTGTATGTAGTCTTTCTCACTGAGGCGTAAAATAAGTGATTGGATGAACACAGCTGAGAGCTGGTGTAGAGTCTAGGAGTTCAAATTTGGGCAGTTGGTAAGTCCCAAATCTGATTGGGTCTGCGGATCAAATTCTTCTACTGGAACCTTCCTGAAAGGGAAGAAGGGGAGACATAGGATTGTTGGGAACCGCGGTGGATCCGGATCACGCCTCCCGGCGAGGCAGCGGAAGAACAAAATTAATGCCGGGAGACGATCAATACGATTTCAATAAAACACAACCATAGGGTGTTTGAGATTGCTACCTTGCTGGCAACTCGTGCCTGGCTCCGACCGGTTTCGTAAAGAAAACGGCACTTCACGGTAGGCGGCGGTAGATATCGTCAATCAGGTCCACGACCGGAGACGGGATTCCTTCGTCAGCCTGCACTAGAAGGCCTGACGAGATCTGTATGGACGGATTCTCCTCGTCAAGATTGGCCGGAAACAATTTTCCGGTGAGCGGCGGCGTCGAGCGACGGCGGCGGCGCGGCGTGAGGTTGAAGAAGAGAGGGGCGGCGGCTCTTAAGCTCTAGGGTTAGGTTATGATTAAGTCTAGTATTAAGTTATGAAGTCTAATCTATATTAAATAGATCTTAGTGTTGGACTTGGACCGGCCCAACGGGCCCGGGTCCAACGGATGAACATTCAGTTCATCCCCATCACCGAGACTTCATTATAACTCGATCGCCCATCAGATCGGACCGATCGACTCAGTTTCCGAAACTGAATACTATGATCTGAAAAACCATTTTTCAGAACCCAGTGCAAAATGACCGTTTTTCCTCTCAACATCGGCAAATCACGATTTGACCTCTGTTGACTTTTAGGAAGTCGCACTCCCCAAAATCCTCTTCTCATTCTCAACACATTGAGATGAGTATCCGTGCGGGAATCTCGAATCCAGTACTTGTGTGACTCTCAATGGTTCAGGGATACAGCTAGCCGTGGGCCCACAACCATTGTGGCTCCGGAATCACAATTCCGGACCTGCCCAACGGATCATGGTAAAAGCGTCTAGAAACATCGCCCCATGATCCCCTAGGTATCACTGATAGT
>KV005043.1:61144-92418 GCA_001598015.1 Dorcoceras hygrometricum
AAGAGGCAGCACCACCATTGAGCATGAATACAAATCCAGATTTTGATTTCGAATCATCCACGTCACACTGGAAGTTAGAATCAGTGTAGCCTTCCAATTTCAGTTCACCACCCCCATAGACCATGAACATATTCTTAGTCCTTCGTAAGTACTTAAGAATATCCTTCACAGCCTTCCAATGCAATTTGCCGGGGTTGGCCTGGTAGCGGCTCGTGACACTCAGAGCATATGCGACATCCGGTCTATTCGAGATCATGCCATACATAATACTACCTATTGCCGAGGCATATGGTACACGTGCCATAATCTCTATCTCCTCATCAATCTTTGGACACATAGACTTAGATATAGTGACCCCGTGGCACATAGGTAGGTGTCCTCTCTTGGACTCTTCCATAGAGAACCTCTTAAGTATGGTATCGATGTAGGTAGCTTGGGTGAGTCCGAGCATCCGTTTAGATCTATCCCGATAGATCTATATTCCAAGAATATAGGATTCTTCACCCATGTCATTCATCGAAAATCTACTAGACAACCATACTTTAGTTGATTGCAGCATTCCCACATCATTCTCAATGAGTAGAATGTCATCAACATAAAGTACGAGGAACATCACAACACTTTTAACTACCTTCTTGTATACGCATGGCTCCTCGGGATTCTTGATGAAACCAAATTCCTTAATTGTTTCATCGAATCTCAGGTTCCAACTTCGCGATGCTTGTTTGAGACCGTAGATAGATCTCTGAAGCTTGCATACCTTATGCTCACTTCCAACAGATGTGAAACCCTCAGGCTGCGTCATATAGATCTCTTCCTTAATGTTTCCATTAAGGAACGCAGTTTTCACATCCATTTGCCATATCTCATAGTCGTACCATGCGGCTATGGCTAACAAGATTCTAATTGACTTGAACATTGCGACTGGCGAGAAGGTTTCATCATAGTCAACACCTTGACTTTGAGTGTAACCTTTCGCGACCAGTCGTGCCTTGTAGGTCACTACCTTACCATCAGGCTCAAGTTTCCTCTTGTATACCCATTTACACCCAATAGGAACAAATCCTTCGGGAGGATTAACAAGAGTCCAAATCCTTCGGGAGGATTGTAGAGGAAGAAGAGCCCATAAGGAGGACGGGCTTGTCCATCTTTATGGTGCCCTCAAACACGACCAACATGTTAACCACCTCTTCAAGGGTGGCTGCTAGCTTGTTCATGTTGAAGTTGACTCTACTTCAGCCTTGAATTCTTTGAACCTTTCAAAGTATTCAGACTTGTACTTCATCAAGTACAAGTACCCATACCTAGAGTAATCATCGGTAAAGGTGATGAAGTATGTGTGACCATATTTAGTACCAATACTAAACGGGCCGCACACATCAGTATGGATCAAATCCAATAGGCCTTGAGCACGCTCACCCTTGCCCTTGAAGGGTTGCTTGGTCATCTTTCCCTTAAGACAAGATTCACAAGTCGGTAGGGAGTTAATGTCTGACATATCAAACAGGTCACTCCTAACTAACTTGTTCATCCTACTTAGAGAAATATGACCTAGCCTAGCGTGCCAAAGTTGTGCTGGGTTCAAGTTATCGTGTTTCCTTTTAATCGTTGTTGTGTGTGCTTCGACATCGCGACTTGGAACGTCCTTTAATTTTAAGGTGTATAAATCGTTTTCGCGTTCCCCAATTCCACTTAAACATTCATTCTTGTAAATATTGCAAATCGAATTAGCAAACATACAAGAATATCCATCGCTATCAAGCATAGAAACAGAAATAATGTTATTTATTAATTCGGGAACAAACAAAACGTTTCTCAATAACAACTTAAAATCAGAAGACAGAAATAAATAAACATCTCCTATAGCTATAGCAGCAACCCTTGCTCCATTGCCAAGACTCAAGTGGGTCTCACCCTCTCTAAGACGTCGGCTTCTTGTCATCACCTGCAAAACATTGCAGATATGAGATCCACATCCGGTATCAAGTACCCAAGAAGTCGAATTAAGAGACATATTTATTTCAATATAGAACATACCTTTCGCAGTTCGCAACTGCTCGAGGTACTCCTTGCAGTTCCTCCTCCAATGCCCAGCCTTGTGGCAGTGGTGGCAAACATCCTCGCTCTTGTTTGGTTTGGAAGCCCTTGCCTTTGGCTTCTTGGCGGACTTTTCCTCCTTTGCAGGAGCAGAACGCTTCTTGCTCTTGCGTCTGGGCCCCTTCTTCGCAGAGGGAGAAGAACCCAGAAGGAGGATGGGTTTGTCCTTCTTTATGGTCCCTTCGAACACTACGAGCATGTTAACCACCTCTTCGAGGGTGGCTTCCAGCTTGTTCATGTTGAAGTTGACCATAAAGGGGTCAAATGCAGCGGGTAGCGAGAGGAGAAGTACATCCACAGACAGCTCGTGTGGAAGTGCGATATCAAGGCCCGACAGCTTTTCAACGAGCCCAATCATACGAACCCCATGCTCGCGGACCGAAGTCCCATCGCGCATGCGGCTCTTTATGGTCCCTTCGAACACTACGAGCATGTTAACCACCTCTTCGAGGGTGGCTTCCAGCTTGTTCATGTTGAAGTTGACCATAAAGGGGTCAAATGCAGCGGGTAGCGAGAGGAGAAGTACATCCACAGACAGCTCGTGTGGAAGTGCGATATCAAGGCCCGACAGCTTTTCAACGAGCCCAATCATACGAACCCCATGCTCGCGGACCGAAGTCCCATCGCGCATGCGGCTTGTCATAAGATCCTTGACAGCCGTGAACCTCTCATGTCGAGAGTTCTCCCCGTACAGTTCCTTGAGATGAAAGAGTATGGCAGAGGCATACTTTGTCTTCTCAAAGCGCCGTTTCATTTCGTTGGACATCGATGCCATCACATAGCATCGAGCTTTAACCTCGTCGTCCCGCCATTGGTTAAGCGTAATCAGCTCCTCAGGGCTGATATCGGCAGGGGTTTCCTCCGGGGGCACTTCTCTATCGTATAGAGGAGCTTCTCCGAAGCCAATACAAGATTGAGGTTGCGGAGCCAGTCTTGGTAGTTTAGACCGGTGAACCTGTTGCTATCCAGTATAGCAGCGAGCGGGTTTTTCATCGAAACCATTTTATAAGAAGTAATACTGAAAATAAAACAGACATACATTACTAACTATATATAAAATAAACGCTAAGACATAAAACATGGTCATTAATTTTTATGAATTACCCTCCCACTATTTTAACGATTTCACCACCCTCTAATGAAATCAAGAAAATAGGTTTCTTTAGTGGGTACACGGAGCCCAATCAAGCGATCATGGACCCGAATAATATCAGCCATCCATGACCCCCAAAAGGTAGTTTCCGATTGCAGCCGGTGCAACCTCCATGTATTCACCTCACGTCCAGTAAGGGCCCAATAATATGACGTCGTTTACTATCACGTGTCAAGATGACCCATCAATGTTGAGTCGTGAGGGACGGTCCCCTTAACGTCCCCAATAATATGAGCCAACGTTAAAGGGAGTTCCCACCGACTCACAACAGTTGTCAATGGCGTGGACAGCTTTCCGGCATACATGACCCCCTCAATAATATGAGTCGGGCCATGTATACGGGTAGCATCGACGTACACCCATTGTTGATGGAAGGTAGGGAAATTTAACCAAATTTTAAATACCCTTTCGTTTATCGAATAAACATTTTATCTTGATATAAGTTTTAAATCATATTTAAAACGAGGGATTTTATTTTTGAAAAACTTTGGTCTCATGCATACATTTTAAATCAAGTTTAAAACATACAACATGCGGATTCAACTAAACTATATATCAACATATATAAAGATATTGGGATGATCGATCGCGAGAGCTATGCGGTCCGTGGTTGTCAGTCACGGACCTGGGTCCAATCCTAAGGGTGATGCAATATGCAATGCAATCCTATTACAATGCTTTCCGATTTTACAGATCTTCGGTCTTCAATATCTTGATCGTCATCTCCACCGTCTTCGGATGCCTCCCACTAAATCTAGTAATTTACATTTAAATATACCATGACATACAAGGGATACATTTATCAAGGGGTGGGAACGTGCCACAAACAGGCCCACTTTAAATGATAATCAAAATATTAATACAAACCGAATCATAAAAACCTATCGCATACACCTAACAAATTGGGCACGGCTCTCGATCACCCCAATCATGCAGATAATCTAATTAACATGCATAAATTAAATAATCCTATTATTTATCGCAAAATCATATTTTAATCATAAAATCGCATTTTATATAAAATCGCATTTTGTCAATAAAATCGAATTTTAATCAACAAAATCATAATTTATTATAAAATCATATTTTATAATTAAAATCACATTTTACTAATTTTAATTGTATCAAATTGGGCTTAAAACAATTCCAGGCCCAAAAATCTCAAAATCGACCAAAACGGGCCAGATATCGAATATCGACCCGAAAATTTCACGGGCTGCCCGGGACAGGCCCGAACAAAACCCTAGAAGAAATCATCCATCACGACATCGCCGGAGCTTCACCGGAGCGGCGGCCGGCGGCGGCGCCGCCACCATGAAATCACGTGCGACGCAAGCAACGGCGCGCGCGAGACAGGCGCTCATCGATCGCGCAGCAGCGCGCGAGGCGGCTCGCACGTCTCGGCCACCATGCGCGGAGGAAGACGCCCCGCGACAAGCGCGCAAGCCTCGGCCGTCACTCGTGCAACAAGCGCGCAGCCAGCGTGCGTCCAGCGCGCGTAGTGGCGCTCGTTGTGGTGCCGTCGCGTGCGGCGGCGCCGGGCAGTCGTCGTGCGATGAAATTTTGGTCTTCTCGATCTGAAATTCAAGATGTTAGATACAATATGGCAATATGTATTGCTCAGATCCGAAAACCTTGGCTCTGATACCACTGTTGGGGATGCCGCGGCGGATCTGGATCACGCCTCCCGGCGAGGCAGCGGAAGAACAAAATTAATGCCGGGAGACGATCAATACGATTTCCATAAAACACAACCATAGGGTGTTTGAGTTTGCTACCTTGCTGGCAACTCGTGACTGGCTCCGACCGGTTTCGTAAAGAAAACGGCACTTCACGGTAGGCGGCGGTAGATATCGTCAATCAGGTCCACGACCGGAGATGGGATTCCTTCGTCAGCCTGCACTAGAAGGCCTGACGAGATCTACGCGGACGGATTCTCTTCGTCAAGATTGGCCGGAAACAATTTTCCGGCGAGCGGCGGCGGCGGCGGCGGCGGCGAGCAACGGCGGCGGCGCGGCGTGAGGTTGAAGAAGAGAGGGGCGGCGGCTCTTAAGCTCTAGGGTTAGGTTATGATTAAGTCTAGTATTAAGTTATGAAGTCTAATCTATATTAAATAGATCTTAGTGTTGGACTTGGACCGGCCCAACGGGCCCGGGTCCAACGGATGAACATTCAGTTCATCCCCATCACCGAGACTTCATTATAACTTCGATCGCCGATCAGATAGGACCGATCGACTCAGTTTCCGAAACTGAATACTATGATCTGAAAAACCATTTTTCAGAACCCCAGTGCAAAATGACCGTTTTGCCCCTCAACATCGGCAAATCACGATTTGACCTCTGTTGACTTTTAGGAAGTCGCACTCCCCAAAATCCTCTTCTCATGCTCAACACATTGAGCTGAGTATCCGTGCGGGAATCTCGAATCCAGTACTTGTGTGATCCTCAATGGTTCAGGGATACAGCTAGCCGTGGGCCCACAACCATTGTGGCTCCGGAATCACAATTCCGGACTTGCCCAACGGATCATGGTAAGAGCGTCTAGCAACATCGCCCCATGATCCCCTAGGTATCACTGATAGTGCCTGCAAGAACCAGTTGGTCGTGGTTAGCGTACGGTACGGTCCTTTCAATCCATATATCCCGATCAGATCAACGACCATTGGTAAATCCAGAGTCGCTATAGATCCGATAGCTATGCATACATCTTGGAGATCGAATAGTGACATCGCGAGTGTAACTAGGTAAACACATTTACCTAAAACACTTCTAGTACTCTGGCCAGAGATTTATACACTATTATCCCCTCAGATAGCATAGGATATCCATGCATGTCTGCGAGCGGTGAATCCTCGACAACGATGCATCGACTCCTACATGCATCGGGGTCTCACCCAATCCCACCGCCTGATGACCCCAAGTGAGTTGGCAAACGAGTCAAAGTGAGACCTATCATGTAGAGTCTAAATGACGTTTCGAGTCGTGAGGACTAATCAGTACAACCAAGACCTCGGACTTATCCACTCGATAAATGGTAACCACTTGGAAAGTCCGAAGGAGGGTAGTTCGATAGATCACCAGGTCACTATCTATCTGCATGCTCAGAACATCACAATGTTCCCTACCAATGAAACATGGTACTTCGCATCGCAGATACTAGTCTCGAACTCGGGCGACCTTATCCTCATTTTGACGGCCCAATCGACTAGGAACATGTTCAGAATACACAGTGACTATTAGATGTGTTTCATGATAGCCGTCATACCCACTATCACATCTAACATACACTTAAGTGCATTCTAGATCTTTACTCAACGCAATTGTAAATCATCATACACACAATGAAAGTAAATAATGCCATATAAATAAATGCTAATATCATATATAAAGATTGTCATATACAAGAGTCTATGAACCCACACGCCACAGGTTGGCTAGTTGGGCATCTACTCTAACAAGGATGTTATATCCGAACTTCCAGAAACAAATAGCTGGTCTATTTTATTTACAGCATTCCGCATTTACTGTTAGCACGCATCACATATTGTTTAATATCTGGTTTAGCGAGTTTTAAAATTAGAGTTCAGTTCTGGATACTTCCGCTTGGTATTTTAATGCCAGTCCAGATCTGTTCTCGGTGCTCAAACATTCAAGAACATTGAGCTATTGCAGCTCAGTTTTTAAATAGGCATGGTTCTTGTTGTATTATTCGATCTTAACAGTCTTTGTCTCAGATTCAATTCTTTCTGAGTGAATATGTACTTGAGACTCTGATGATCGGTGAATACTTCACATTTTGCCCCGTAAAGATAGTGTCGCCAAATCTTTAGAGCAAAACCACCGCAGCTAGCTCTAGATCATGGGTTGGGTAATTGTGTTCATGCGTCTTTAGTTGTCTTGAGGCATAAGCAATTACTCTGCCATCTTGAATGAGTACACACCCTAGTCCTTCTTTAGATGCATCGATGTAGATAGTAAAGCTTTTGTCCCCTACGGGTAGCGTTAGAACAGGGGCAGATGCAAGTTTTGTCTTTAGAGTTTCGAAACTTATCTCACATTTTTCCTTCCAGTTGAACTTGGAGTTCTTCTGGGTGAGTCTAGTGAGTGGTATGGCTATTGAAGAGAAGCCTTCTACTAACTTATGATAATAGCCAGCCAATCCCAAGAAGCTTCTAACTTCTGTTAGTGTCTTAGGTATAGGTCAGTCCATGATGGCTTCTACCCTCTTTGGATCCACTGATACTCATGCTTCGGAAATTATATGACCTAGGAATGCCACACTCTTCAGCTAGAATTTGCACTTCTTGAACTTGGCGTACAGTTGTTTCTCCCTCAGGGTTTGAAGGGTACATCGAAGATGTTCCTTGTGGTCTTCTTCACTTGATGAATATACGAGTATATCGTCTATGAACACCACCACAAATTTGTCGAGTAATGGTTTGAATACCCGGTTCATGAGGTACATGAAGGCCACTGATGCATCTTTTAGACCAAATGGCATCACCGTGAATTCGTAATGACCATATCTGGTTCTAAATGCAGTTTTAGGAACATCCTCAGCCTTGATCTTTAGTTGGTGATAACCCGACCTCAAATCTAACTTGGAGAATGTTGTAGCTCCTTTGATTTGATCAAAGAGGTCGTCAATTCTTGGAAGAGGATACTTATTATTGATTGTGATCTTGTTCAACTCTCTTTAGTGGATGCACAATCTCATAGTTCCATCCTTATTCTTGACGAATAACACTGGAGCTCCCCAAGGTGACACACTGAGTCTGATCTGCTTTTTGTCTAACAGTTCTTGTAGTTGATCCTTGAGCTCCTAGAGTTCTGCAGGTGCCATCCGGTAGGGTGCCTTGGAGATTGGGGCCGTCCCTGGCACTAGGTTGATTTCGAACTCAATTTTTCTGTAAGAAACTTTTCCAGGTAAGTCATCTGCAACCACATCTGCGAACTATTATATCACTGGGATGTCTTCTATTTTGGGTTCGTCTCCTTCTTTTACTTCGTGGATCATTGCCAAGAAAACTTCTGCTCCTGACTTCATGGCTGTCCATGTCTGGGAAGCAGAAAGTAGGGACTTTCGCTCCTTGTTCCCATAATATATCAGCTCTTCTTGATCAGGGGTTTGGAGTTTCACACTCTTACCTCGACAATCTACCAGTGCATGGTTCTTAGATAGCCAATCCATCCCTCAGATGGCATCGAACTCTACCATGTTGAGTTGTACCAAGTTTGCAGAGAATGATGGTCGTTTATGGACATCTCGCAGTTCCGATGGATCTTATGTGTTTCAATGGTATTGTTGGTAGGAGTTGCTACTCTATACGGTTCACATAGAATTTCAGGCTCTAGCCCTAACTTCTTAGCAAATCTTATAGATATTAACGAATGGGTAGCACCACAATCAAACAACATATAAGCAGGCGGCTTGTTGATAAAAATGGTACCTACCAGCAAATCGCTGGCGTCTTCAGCCTCTTCCTGTGTCATTGCAAACACACGAGCATTGGGTTTATCCTCCCTGGGCTTTGGCTTGTTCGGAGCCGCATTGCTTGACCCAGCCTTTGGACCTTGGTTTTCCGGACAATACGCAATTCGATGGCCCAACTTTTCAAACTTAAAGCATGCACCGCTCTGCTTGCAACAATCTCCACTATGACGATGACCGCAAGAGGTACAAGGTGCCAACATTTGGTCATTTGGTGCAGGTGCTGATCCGCGGTTGTTGAGGTTTGGCCGCTTGGTATTAGGCCCACCATATGAAGTATGAGATTGAGGGGCCATTTGTTCTTGTTATCAGCTTCCCACCTCTTTATGTCAGTCTCAGCTCGGATTGCAGCTCCCATTAAGTCCTCAAAGCTGGTGGCTTGGTAGACTGCAAGGGCTGACTGGATACGGCTATTCAGACCCTTCTTGAATCGGTGCATCTTCAGAGTATTATCCGCCATGATCATTGGGACATAGGTGCCCAATGAGTTGAACTTGGATGTATACTCTACTACCGACATGTCTGCAGTCTGGGTGAAAGTTTCAAACTCATTGCGCCGTTGCATTCTGACTTCCATTGGAAAGTATTGTTTCAAGAATGCTTCCCAAAATCTTTGCCACGTGATTTGTCCATTTGCAGTCATGGTTGGCTCGACTGCTTCCCACCATTTTTCAGCTTTTCCGTCGAGGAGTGGTGTTACTTTTAGAGTAGGTGCCCAACTAGCCAACTTGTGGTGTGTGGGTTCTTGTTAACTCTATGTAAAACGATCTATATTTATGAAATTCGTATTCTTTTATGGAATTCTTTATCTTCATTATTTTATAATGTTAACAATTGTGTTGGATAAAGACCTAGAATGCACCATAGTGTATGTTAGATGTGATAGTGGATATGATGGCTATCATGAAACGCATCTAATAGTCACTGTGTGTTCTAAACTCATTCCTAGTCGATTGGGACGTCAAAATGAGGATAAGGCAGCCCGAGTTTGAGACTAGCATCTGCGATGTGAAGTACCACGTTTCATTGGTAGGGAACATTGTGATGTTCTGAGCATACAGATGGATAGTGACCTGGTGATCTATCGAACTACCCTCGTTCGGTCTTTCCAAGTGGTTACCATTTGTCGAGTGGATTAAGTCCGAGGTCTTGTTTGTACATATTAGCCCTCATTACTCGAAACTTCATTGAGGCTCTACATTATAGGTGCCTCACTTTGACACATTTACCGACTCAGTTGGGGTCACCAGTGGCGGGGTTGGGTGAGGTCCCGATGCATGTAGAAGTCGATACTTCGTTGTCGAGTATTCACCGCTCGCCCTTGTGCGTGGATATCCTATGCTATCTGAGGAGATAAAAGTGTGTCAAATCTCTGGCCAGAGTACTAGATGTGTTTTGGGTAAATGGGTTTGCCTAGCAACACACGCGATGTCACTATTTGATCTCCAAGATGTGTGCATGGTTGTTGGATCTCTAGCGACTCTCGATTTACCAATGATCGTTGATCTGATCGAGATATTTGTGTTGAAAGGATCGTACTGTACACTAACCATGACCGACTGATTCTTGCAGGCACTATCAGTGATACCTAGGGGATCATGGGGCGATGTTGCTAGACGCTTTACTATGATCCGATGAGTAGTCCGAAAATGTGGTTTCGGAGTCACAAATGTTGTGAGCCCACGGCTAGCTGTATCCCTGAACCATTGAGGGTCACACAAGTACTGGTTTCTCAATTCCCATATGGAAATTAAGCTCAATTTGTTGAGTATAGTAGGAGGAAGGATGGAAGTGCGACTTCCTAAAATTAAATAGGGTCAAAATGCAATTTCCCTAAGTTTGAACTAGTTTGACTATCCTTAAAGCTTACAGGGGCCAACTGCTGTTTTGGATTTGGTGGTCCGAAAAATTGTTTTCACATCATAATGCTCAGTTTGTAAACTGTGTAGATCGGTCCTATCTGATCGTCGATCGGGATTATGATGGAGCCACAGCGATGGACTTGAAACCAATGTTCACCCTAGGCCTGGGCCCGACCCAAGCCCATTAAGCTGGTTCAAGCCCATGGAAAATCTATAAATAGAGGCCCTGGGGTATTCATTTGAAACACGCTCTTCAGCTTATATTTTTCTTTCTCTCCTCTCCTTCCCCGTCGTCGCTGCCCGCTGCCGATGCCGCCGCCGCCCGTCGTCGCCGTCGGAAATCTCGTTCCGACCGTTCCGGAGAGAAGATTCCGTCCGTGAAATCTTTGTCGATTTTTCTAGTGCAGATCGGCGAAGGAATTGGGATTCCGGTCATGGACCGGATTAGGAGGCCAATACCGCCAACCGTTGTAGTGCCGATTTCCTCGTGAAAGTGGTTGGAGCCAGCGCCTAGACGCCAGTAAGGTACAATTCTAAACATCCTATGTATGTTTATGAATGTTTTTACAGGTGTATTGACCGTTCTCGGGCTCTAAATTTTTAAATCTTCCGTTGCGTCCTGGGAGCGGGATCCGGATCCGCCGCTGTGCCAAAAGTGGTATCAGAGCTTTGTCTCGGATCTGTCAATACACCATGTCTGCATGAATTGCATCAGATCTCAGTTTTTTTTTAAAAAAATATTTTTTCCGGCCGCACGTCGGCGCGCCCGCCGCCGCCTGCCGTTGCGCGCCCGTCGTGCACGGCTTGCGCACCCGCCTCGCGCATATCACGGAGGGGATCGCGGGGTCCTACGCGCATCCAGCGCGCACGTTGAGGCGGGCTTTGCGCGCCCTTCGCGCGCGCCAACGCGCACATGCCGGCGGGCGTTGCGCCCTCTGGCCGCACCTGTGCGCTCACATCGCGCACGATAGTGTGCGCCACCATCGCCCCACCTGTGCAATGGTCGACCAGGTGGCCGGCCCCCCGTGCGCACACGTTGCGCACAGGGGTGCGCGCCGCGTGCAGCACGGTTGCTGCACGCGTGCGGGCGGCGGCGCACCGCCCTTGCGACGGTTTCGGGGCGGAGATGCGCCGGCGGTTTTTGAATTCTAGGGTTTTTTCGGGCCTGTCCCGGACGGCCCGAGGGGTTTTTGGGCCAATACTTGATATTGGGCTTTTTGGTCGGACCAAAATTGATTTTTGAAAAATTTGAGATATTGGACCTAAAATTGTTTTAAGCCCAAAATTGATGCAAGCACGGTTGCTGCACGCGTGCGGGCGGCGGCGCATCGCCCGTGCGACGGTTCCAGGGCGGAGATGCGGAGGCGGTTTTTGAATTGTAGGATTTTTTCGGGCCTGTCCCGGGCGGCCCGAGGGGTTTTTGGGCCAATACTTGATATTGGGCTTTTTGGTCGGACCAAAATTGATTTTTAAAAATTTTGAGATATTGGACCTAAAATTGTTTTAAGCCCAAAATTGATGCAATTTATAACAAAATAAGATTTTATTTATAAAATATGATTTTATAATTAAAATGTGATTTTGTCGGATAAAATCAATTTGATTTGATTATTTTATTTATATCGGTTAATTGAGTTAATTGAAATAGATAATGTTTGGGATGATCGAGAGTCGTGCCCAATGTGTTAGGTGTATGCTAGGTTTTACAATTCTTGGTTGTAATATTTTGGATATCATTTCAAAGTGGGCCTGGTTTATGGCCCGTTCCCACCCCTTTAAATTGTATCCCTATATGTCATGGCTATTTAAATGTAAATATTAGACTTAGTGGGAGGATAATTTTGAAGATGGTGGAGATGATGATCAAAGATATTGAAGACCAAAGACTTGTAAAACTGGAAGCTTATATAATAGGATTGCATTTGATACTGCATGTCACCTAGGATTGGACCTAGATCCGTGCTTGGCAACCACGGATCGCATAGTTCTCGCTTATCGATCATCCCAATTATATATGCGATATATATATCTGTTGAATCCGTGATTTTAAATTTGATTTAAAATTATTGAGACCAAATTTCAAAATAAAATCCCCCATTTTAAATTTGATTTAAAATTTATATCAAGATTAAAAGTTTATTCGATAAGCTAAGGGAATTTAAATATTTTTTAAAATTTCCTACCTTCGATCAACAATGGGTGTACGTCGATGCTACCCGTATACATGGCCCGGCTCATATTATTGAGGGGGTTATGTATGCCGGAAAGCTGTACACGTCATTGACACTTGCTGTGAGTTTTGATTTAAAATTTATATCAAGATTAAAAGTTTATTCGATAAGCTAAGGGAATTTAAATATTTTTTAAAATTTCCTACCTTCGATCAACAATGGGTGTACGTCGATGCTACCCGTATACATGGCCCGGCTCATATTATTGAGGGGGTTATGTATGCCGGAAAGCTGTACACGTCATTGACACTTGCTGTGAGTTGGTGGGAACTCCCTTTAACGTTGGCTCATATTATTGGGGACATTAAGGGGACCGTCCATCACAACTCAACATTGATGGGTCATCTTGACACGTGATAGTAATCGGCATCATATTATTGGGCCCTTACTGGACGTGAGGTAAATATATGGATGTTGCACCTGTTGCAATTGGGCTCTACCTTTTGAGGGTTATGGTTGGCTGATATTATTCGGGACCATGATTTTCTTGATTGGACTCTGTGTACCCACTAAAGAACTTACTTTCTCGATTTCATTAGAGGGTGGTGAAATCGTTAAAATAGTGGGAGGGTATTTCATAAAACTAAATGACCATGTTTTATGTCTTAGAGTTTTTCATAAATAGTTGGTAATGCATGTCTGTTTTTCTTTTCAGTATAAACTGCTTTCATTATGTCTTGAATCAAAAATACACTTGCTGCTATAATGGATAGCAACAAGTTCACTGGTTTGAACTACCAAGATTGGCTTCGAAACCACAAGATTGTCTTGGCTTCGGAGAAACTTCTCTACACGCTAGAGAAGACCCCTCCGAAGGAAGCCCCTGCCGATGTCAGTCCTGAGGAGCTGACAAAGCTGAATAAATGGTGGGATGACGAGCTTAAGGCACGGTGCTATATGATGGCATCGATATCCAACGAAATGCAGCGGCGCTTTGAGAAGACGGAGTATGCTGCTGGCATACACCTTCATCTCAAGGAACTGTATGGGGAGAACTCTCGGTCTGAGAGGTTCACTACTGTCAAGAAGTTCATGATGAGCCGCATGCGCGAGGGGACTTCGGTCCGCGAGCATGGGGTCCGTATGATTGGGCTCATTGAGAAGCTAGTAGGCCTTGATATCACGCTTCCACATGAGCTGTCTGTGGATCTGCTTCTCCTATCCCTCCCTGCTGCGTTCGACCTCTTTGTGGTCAACTTTAACATGAATAAGATGGAAGCCACCCTTGAAGAGGTGGTAAACATGCTTGTCGTGTTCGAGGGGACCATAAAGAAGGACAAGCCTGTCCTCCTTATGGGCTCTTCTTCCTCTGCGAAGAAGGAACCCAAACGCAAGGGAAAGAAGCGTTCTGCCCCTGTGAAGGAGGCAAAGCCCACCAAGAAGCCTAAGGCAAGGGCCTCAAAACCGGACAAAACTGAGGATGTTTTCCACCACTGCCAAAAGCCTGGGCACTGGAGGAGGAACTGTAAGCATTACCTCGAGCAGTTGCTAACTGCAAAAGGTATGTTATACATTGAAATAAATATGTCTCTTAACTCGACTTCTTGGGTACTTGATACCGGATGTGGATCTCATATCTGCAATGACTTGCAGGTAATGACAAGAAGCCGGCGTCTTAGAGAGGGTGAGACCCACATGAGGCTTGGAAACGGAGCAAGGGTTGCGGTCGTAGTTATAGGAGATGTTTATTTATTTCTGTCTTCAAATTTTAAGTTGTTGTTAAGAAACGTTTTATTTGTCCCTGAATTAATAAAGAACATCATTTCTGTTTCTATGCTTGATAGTGATGGATATTCTTGTCATTTTGCCAATTCGATTTGCATAATTTACAAGAATGAATGTTTGATTGGAATTAGGGAACGCGAAAACGATCTATACGCCTTAAAATTGAAAGAAGTTCCCACTCGTGATGTGGAAACACACACAACAACAATAAAAAGGAAAAACGATAGTTTGAACCCGGCACAACTTTGGCACGCTAAGCGAGGTCATGTTTCCTTAAATAGGATGAACAAGTTGATTAGAAGTGACATGTTTAATATGTCTGATATTAACTCCCTACCAACTTGTGAGTCTTGTCTCAAGGGAAAAATGACAAAATTGCCCTTCACGGGCAAGCCTGAACGTGCTCAAGGCTTACTGGATTTGATCCATACTGATGTATGTAGCCCACTTAGCGTTGGTACTAAGTCCGGTCACACCTACTTCATCACCTTTACTGATGATCACTCTAGGTATGGGTACTTGTACTTAATGAAGCACAAGTCTGATTCATTTGAAAAGTTCAAAGAATTCAAGGCTGAAGTAGAAAATCAATTGGGAAAAATTATTAAAACACTTCGATCCGATCGAGGTGGAGAATACTTTAGTGCTGAATTTCAAGACTATCTTAAAGAGAATGAGATTCTCTCACAGTGGACCCCTCCGCCCACACCACAGCTCAACGTTGTAGCGGAGCATCATAATCTAACCTTGATGGACATGGTTTGATCTATGATGAGTTTCACTGAACTTCCTGCCTTGTTTTGGGGCTATGCGCTCGAAACGGCGGTAATTTTGTTGAACAATGTCCATACCAAGGCAGTAGATAAAACTCCATATGAGATATGGATGGGCAAGCCACCCAAGTACTCATACTTGAGGATTTGGGGATGTCCTTCTTACGTGAAGCAGACAGTAGGATATAAGCTGGATAATAGATCCATCTTATGTTACTTCATTGGGTATCCTAAGAATTCTATTGGATACCACTTCTACTATCCCAATGAAACAAAAGTGTTTGTCTCTAGAAATGCCACCTTTCTGGAAAGGGAATTTTTACTTGATAAAAAAGGTAAGATAGTAGAACTCGAAGAGGTTCGAGAACCATCTGAAGTACCAAGTGAATCTCCCGCACCTCAAGAGCCAATACTTGATATGGACACACCTAGGAGATCTGAAAGGGTTCCTAGGGTTCCTGTTAGATATGGTTTCATCCTTGAAGATGATCAAAGTGATCAAACTATTGGATGTGATCCAAGAACTTTCAAGGAGGAAATTTCCGATTCCGATTCTAATTTGTGGCTTGAAGCAATGCAATCTGAGATTGACTCAATGCATTCAAACCAAGTTTGGACCCTTGTTAATCCTCCAAAAGGAATAGTTCCTATTGGGTGTAAATGGATATACAAGAGAAAACTTGGGCCTGATGGTAAGGTACTGACCTACAACGCACGACTGATCGCAAAAGGTTACACTCAAAGACAAGGTATTGATTATGATGAAACCTTCTCACCAGTCACAATGTTCAAGTCAATTAGAATCCTACTAGCCATAGCCGCATGGTACGACTATGAGATATGGCAAATGGATGTGAAAACTGCGTTCCTTAATGGAAACATTAAGGAAGAGATCTATATGACGCAGCCTGAGGGTTTCACATCTGTAGGAAGTGAGCATAAAGTATGTAAACTTCAGAGATCGATCTACGGTCTCAAACAAGCATCGAGAAGTTGGAACCTGAGATTTGATAAAAATAATTAAAGAATTTGGTTTCATCAAGAATCCCGAGGAGCCATGTGTGTATAAGAAGGTAGTTAAAAATGCTGTGACATTCCTTGTACTTTATGTTGATGACATTCTACTCATTGGGAATGATGTAGGAATGTTGCAGTCAACTAAAGTATGGTTGTCTAGTAGATTCTCGATGAAGGACATGGGTGAAGCATCCTATATTCTAGGAATACAGATCTATAGAGATAGATCGAAAAGGATGCTCGGACTAAAACCCAAGAAACCTACATCGATACCATACTTAAGCGGTTCTCTATGGAAGAGTCCAAGAGAGGACACCTAGCTATGTTCCACGGGGTCACTCTATCTAAGTCTATGTGTCCAAAGACAAATGAGGATATAGAGCGTATGACACGTGTGCCATATGCCTCGGGAATAGGTAGTATTATGTATGGTATGATCTCAACTAGACCAGATGTCTCATATGCTCTGAGTGTCACGAGCCGCTACCAAGCCAACCCCGGCCAAATGTATTGGAAGGCTGTGAAAGATATTCTTAAGTACTTACGAATGACTAAGAATATGTTCATGGTCTATGGGGGTGGTGAACTGAAATTGGAGGGCTACACTGATTCTAGCTTCCAATGCGAGGTGGATGATTCGCAGCATTAGCTGCTGCTAAAGAGGCGGTTTGGATGAGGAATTTCGTCCAAGAGTTGGGCGTAATCCCTAAAGGAGTTGGTCCAGTCCCGATGTACTGTGACAACACAGGTGCCGTCGCGCAAGCAAAGGAACCTAGGTCTCACCAAAGATCCAAACACATACTGAGGAAATACCACATAATCCGGGATATTGTGGCTAGAGGTGACATAGCAGTCGAGAGAGTCACCTCTGCAGACAACATTGCTGATCCACTTACGAAGCCCTTGCCAGGACCGTTGTTTGAAAAACATCGCGAAATAATGGGACTACGTCTGATGATTAGTTGGCTTTAGGTCAAGTGGGAGATTGTTAGAGTAGGTGCCCAACTAGCCAACTTGTGGCGTGTGGGTTTTTGTTGATTCTATGTAAAACGATCTTTATTTATGAAATTCGTATTCTTTTATGGCATTCTTTATCTTCATTATTTTATAATGTTAACAATTGTGTTGGATAAAGACCTAGAATGCACCATAGTGTATGTTAGATGTGATAGTGGATATGATGACTATCATGAAACGTATCTAATAGTCACTGTATGTTCTAAACTCGTTCCTATTCGATTGGGCCATCAAAATGAGGATAAGGACGCCCGAGTTGTGACTAGCATCTGCGATGTGAAGTACCACATTTCATTGGTAGGAAACATTGTGATGTTCTGAGCATGCAGATGGATAGTGACCTGGTGATCTATCGAACTACCCTCGTTCGGACTTTCCAAGTGGTTACCATTTGTCGAGTGGATTAAGTCCGAGGTCTTGGTTGTACAGATTAGCCCTCATTACTCGAAACCTCATTGAGGCTCTATATGATAGGTGCCTCACTTTGACCCGTTTATCGACTCAGTTGGGGTCACCAGGTGGCAGGGTTGGGTGAGGTCCCGATGCATGTAGGAGTCGATGCTTCGTTGTCGAGGATTCACCGCTCGCCCTTGTGCGTGGATATCCTATGCTATCTGGGGAGATAATAGTGTGTCAAATCTCTGGTCAGAGTACTAAATGTGTTTTGGGTAAATGGGTTTGCCTAGTAACACACGCGATGTCACTATTTGATCTCCAAGATGTATGTATGGTTGTTGGATCTCTAGCGACTCCCGATTTACCAATGGTCGTTGATCTGATCTGGATATTTGTGTTGAAAGGATCGTACTGTACGCTAACCATGACCGACTGGTTCTTGCAGGCACTATCAGTGATACCTAGGGGATCATGGGGCGATGTTGCTAGACGCTTTACCATGATCCGATGGGTAGTCCGAAAAAGTGGTTTCGGAGTCACAAATGTTGTGAGCCCACGGCTAGCTGTATCCCTGAACCATTGAGGGTCACACAAGTACTGGTTTCTCAATTCCCGTACGGAAATTAAGCTCAATTTGTTGAGTATAGTAGGAGAAAGGATGGAAGTGCGACTTCCTAAATTAAATAGGGTCAAAATACAATTTCCCTAAGTTTGGACTAGTTTGACTATCCTTAAAGCTTACACTGGCCAAACTGCTATTTTGGATGAGGTGGTCCGAAAAATTGTTTTCACATCATAATGCTCAATTTTGTAAACTGTGTAGATCGGTCCGGTCTGATCGTCGATCGGGATTATGATGGAGCCACAGTGATTGGACTTCAAACCAATGTTCACCCTGGGCCTGGGCCTGACCCAAGCCCATTAAGCTGGTTCAAGCCCATGGAAAATCTATAAATAGAGGCCCTCGGGTATTCATTTGAAACACACCAAAAGCTCTTCAGCTTATATATTTCTTTCCTCTCCTCTCCTTCCCCGCCGTCGCCGCCTGCCGGCAACGCCGTCGCCGCCCGTCACCTCCGTCGAAAATCTCGTTCCGACCGTTCCAGTGAGGAGATTCCGTCTGTGAAATCTTCGTCGAGTTTTCTAGTGCAGATCGGCGAAGGAATTGGGATTCCGGTCGTGGACAGGATTAGGAAGCCAAAACCGCCAACTGTTGAAGTGCCGATTTCCTCATGAAATTGGTCGGAGCCAGGCGCATAGAAGCCAGCAAGGTACCATTCTAAACATCCTATGTATGTTTATGAATGTTTTTACAGGTGTATTGACCGTTCCTGGGCTCCAAATTTTTAAATCTTCCGCTGCGCCCCGGGAGCGGGATCCGGATCCGCCGCTACACAAACAGTTACCACATCTACTTTGAAAGCATCTGGGACTTCCAGTAGTCGAAGTTGCGTTTCAATATTCTTCATCCAAGTCTGGGCAATTTCGGAGTCATGGATCCCATCAAAAGTGGGGGCTTTGTTCTTGCGTAGGGACTCGTAGTAGTAATTAGTCCCACGAGGTGGAGGGTAGTAGGAGGAGCTTGGTTATGGTTGGTATTGACCAACCCTTGGAGAGTCGTGGAAACTATGGTAGCTATTGCCATCAGGTCTTCTCTGCTAAGAACACCTCTTGAATTAGAGGATCCTTCACCTCATTGTTACTTTCGCTTCTCCGGTTGCCTGCCATATTCTACCATTGGAAAGCTTTTACTAAGAGTGGATGCGTATCATTGCAAAATAATTGAGAATACTTTAACACGAAGGGATAAGAAAATTTTGGATACATTAATGAAAAATGTTTATTCAAAAGATAAAACATATTCTATTCATCAACAATCTCTCCTTCGTCTATAGGAATATCATCAAGCCATTCTTCTTTCGGGTCTTCCTCCGATTATTCCTCCCATTCATCATCAAATGGAGTAGGAGCACCGTTGTCTTCTTGCAGACCTTGGCTTGTTTGGAGTAGGCTAGCTTTCTCCTCTACTAGGGCCTCGATGATTAGGTGTTGCTCTTGGATCGTATCTTCGGCCTCTTGGATACGAGCCTGTAACTTATGATGGCACTCCATATGGCTTTTTCTAGCCTGTTGCTTCTTTGCCTTCATCCTTTCAATTTTCTTTGACATACAAAAGCCTATTTCAGTAAGTCCGGCAATGGTCTTGTGCGAGGCCTCTAACGCTACTTGGTTAGTCTTATGCTCTTTCTTAGCCTCAACCAGCTGAGAGATACGGCGATCGATGTCTTTATGGTACAGGGTCACCGTATTTCGTAGACTATGGTTATCACATCTCTGGATTTGTAAGTCTCTTTCCAGGCTGGATACCTTAGTTTCCAATCCTTCCTTGGTAGAAGTTGACTCTCGTCTCTCGATTGCCAGTTTGACTCTAAGACGTCTAATCGTGCAGCTTTGGTTGTCAAGGGCAATTTGCTTCATGCGAAGGGCAGCAGCAGCACGAGTACGGGGGACAGAGGGGGCCATTTCTTAAAATCGGAGAAAAATTTCCAAAAATAGAAAGTTGTGAGATTATTCCATAATATGTGAGTTCTAACCATTATAGAACAGTCGACGGAACTGAAATCGGAGTTCCGTACAAAAAGTTATCGAATTTTCAAATCTTTCCACAAATGGAAAAAAACGCGATTTTGGAGGCCTAAACGAAGGAATTTGGCCAAAAAGCGGCTTATGCCACGATGTAGTGGTGAGTATTGCTCGTTGGTCCATTTCAGAGGGGGTATCACAGGTCTCATGCGAAAATCTGCAAGTTCGTCCCGAACCTTGAAAAATTTCAGATTTGGTTTCCCAATCGGATTATGAACCTTGTGAGCTCTGATACCACTAAAATGTCACGCCCCGAAACGGAGACTCATGACATCGGCAATATTAAACAACTATAAAATTGTAAAACATTAAACCTCATAGTATAGCTCAAACCAGTCTTTTACATAATAAAAAAAACAGATTTGGTTTCCCAATCGGATTATGAACCTTGTGAGCTCTGATACCACTAAAATGTCACGCCCCGAAACGGAGACTCATGACATCGGCAATATTAAACAACTATAAAATTGTAAAACATTAAACCTCATAGTATAGCTCAAACCAGTCTTTTACATAATAAAAAAAATCATCTTGACAACTGCAAAAGAAATCGAAGTTGCGGAAGCAAAATTACATTAACATATTCTAAGTCTTCACCAGCCCCAAAACAGCTCTTGTTCCTCCTCTTCAACCTGTTCTGCGTTCTTATCTGGGTGGGAGAAGTAAGGGGTGAGTGTTTGGGGAAACACTCAGCAAGTAAGGGAACCATTCAAGAACAAAAAAATATACATACACATATTCAGATCAGAGCATATTTTCATAATAGAGGATAGCATAATAGGTAGCACTGATAGTCACTTCGTTTCTATGATTTACTGATCAGTCCCTAATTTTTACTCCTCTAAAGGGGTAGGCCATAGTTACACCTTGTAACTCAGAGTGCGAAATATTACATAGACCCATATTACGACAGAAAACATCAGTGCTAAAACAGAGCATAGATCGTAGCATAAACTTGACATGAAACGAATGCTCGAATGATAGTTCAGAACAGATTATAGCATGAATATCATATAGTATTTCAAACGAATATATATAGCAAAAGCCCACTTACCGTCTCCTGAAGTTTCTGTGGTTCAAGGTGGCAGAGAATGTATTCAGGTCAGGCCAAATCTGGTGTACGAAATCTGGTGAACTCGTACAGTACTGGGATACTGCTTGTGCAGGGTTTCAACTGAAATCTTACTGGTATTTTACTAAAAATTTCGGGATGAATGTGGGTCATCTACTATCGCAGCAAGGTGTATATATAGGTGTAGAAATGGGAGTCAAAAGGTCAGTCGTTACAGACTTGAATTCCAGATTTAATGGTCATAAATCTGGCTGTTACAAAATTAAGGGTTTAGGCATTGAATTGGGTGGTCTAATTGGTCATTAATCTCCCTAATTGGCAGTTACGACTGCTGTTGGTTGGCTTTCCAAACGAAATCTGATCTGTACGCGTGTAGCATCTTGCTGAAATTTGTGAGCTGAGTTGACTTGATCAAAGCTGGGTTGACCGTCCAAAGCTGAGTTGACCAGTCCAAATCAGTCAAAGCTGAGTTGACCAGTCAAAGCTGAGTTGATTGTCACAGATCTGAGTTGACTGTTTGACCGTCCCAGATCCGAGTTGACTGTTGATCATCCCAGATCTGAGTTGACTGTTGACCGTCCCAAATCTGAGTTGACCGTTGACCGTCCCAAATATGAGTTTTTTTTTTGCTGTATTTCCGAGAGCTGAATTTCTGGATTTTCACTTCTAGTCTTCCCTCCCCTTTCTTCCTCCACACGCATCCACCTCCCATTGGCCGTAGTCGTCGCCATGCTAGCCACCACCACCACCGCCCTTCCGACGCCGCTCCGTACTATGTGCATCTCGACGAGGAGATACCGTTAGTGACAATTCACTATGCTTTCTAGTGCTAGGTAGTGAAGGAATTTGGTTACGTGTCATGGACCTGATTAGATGAACAAAATGGATATTCAACGTTTGAAGGGCTATCACCGCTTAAAAATCGGAATAGTCGGAGCCGGGCGTGAAGTCACGAAATGTAAACAGTTCAAACTCCATATGAATGGTTTAATTGTTAACATGTTGTGACTTACGTGTGAGCATCCTCGGTGCAAAATTTTTAAACTTCTGTTGCACCACATGGGACGTGATCCGGATCCATCGTGTGCTAAGAAATAGTTCGTTTAAAACTTTTTACAATCATATGAAGAGCTAACCTGCTCATAGAATGCGAGACCTGGAAATGTAATAAGAGATTAATTGTTGGAATTAATCGGATTTTAGAGATTTCTGGTGGTTCAGATCTCTGTTTGGAAGTTTGGATTGTATTTTCAGGTCAGATATCTCATTTGAGCATTTCTGGAAATTTTAGAATTTTCGAGTTTGTATCTGTTGGCAGATAAGCTGACGTCAGGTTTTCTGTTGTGCTACGCATTTGCTGAAGTAAGCATTGCTGTTGAAGTATTGTTTGAGTTAGATCTGTTGACAGCAAGTTCCTGTAGCGATCTGGTTGCGTTAGCGCTGGGATTTGATTTAGAGATCTGCTCGCATGTTTTGTGTTGAGCGTGTTACGATGTCGTTTAGATAAGTTGCAACGACATCGTTTTTGTGAACACTTGCGGGAGAGATCTGTTGCCAACAATCGATGTATTAAGCGTTTAGTGTTAGCGTGCTGTTGGCAGATATGATGACCTAAGCAGCGCGACGTCGTTTTGGATAGCGCTTGTTACCTTGCGTTCGATTGCTGGTGTCTTGGTACTGTTGAAGAAGCTGTTGGTTATTTCTTCGTCAGCTTTGCATTGTTCCCGTTACTGTCAACAGTTTGCGATATCTGTTAGTGTCGGTGGATTTTTTATATCATTTTTCTCGTGTGTATTTAAGGGAGACTTGGTTTTCGATTTCAAGCACCAGATCTCATACTTAGCGAAATATTATCTTGGTTGTCGACCTCTGTTTCTCGAACCCTAGTACTGTTCACCGTGAGCTTTTCCGATGAATTCCCGTCGTTTCCGGCCATTGTTTGATACGTTCGAGGTAGCGTTGGACTCCTCTTGCGAAGCTCTATCATTCCATATCACTTTGGGAAGCTGTGATCGGCTAGTTGAGGAACGTGAAGTTTCTGCTCGGTTGTGCGTGGTATCGTATAGGTAGAACTTCGTTCCTTTCGTGATGAGATCTGTTCCTAGCCTTGAATTAAGCTTCCTGTTGAGTTGTGTTGTTGGGATTAGTTGCTGGTTTGTTTGAGCATAGCTCCCAGCCGTGAGCTTCTGTAATTGGCCGTGAATTTCCTGTTAGCTTGCCTGAGATCTGTTGTGCGTATGTTTAGCAGGTTGCTATCCAGATCTCTCGAACCCTGTTTGTAGTCATTGTTGCACATGAGGTTAAAGGTACGGATCTGAGCTTGATGTAGCTGGGAATTGGCGTGAGATTGAATGCTAGATGGCTGTTGTGCATTGCTGTGGATGTTGCTGTGTGCATATGTGATTGCTGTTGATTTTAGCTGCTATGTTTATGCATACACGCATTACCCATATTGCATTCATATTCTGTTGCATCCACTGCTTCGTATTCTTGTATATTGCTGTTGTTTCTTACCAGGATTCGAGGGCGAGCGGCAATACCGCACTCTCATCTCCCTGCTGGGATTTGTTATCCACCATGCCCCGAGTGGTTAACTACCACAGTTCATGGGCGAGGCAATGGCAGGTTGAGTTGTTTGATGCATCTGGTATTTGGGTGGAGTGTCAAGGCGAGTGGCTCATTACCACACTTTGAACTCACCCCGTGGCCACTGATTCGTTGCTGATCTCGTGGAGCTATGCCTGAGTTCCTTGGCTCCCTTGTTGGTTGTAGCCTTCAGTTGTTATCCGGTGTCTCATGCATAGCATCTGCATCTTATCTTATGCATTCCTTTTAGCTATTTCTTTTGCTCTCCGTACTGGGGTTTGACCCCATGTCCCTCTGGGGCTTGGTTTGTTTCCTTGTTTGTGTTGTTTTCATGGAACCCAGGTTTTACAGCTGGTCGTGGTTTTAATTTAGCTGGTGGTGTCCCAGGAGGTGGTTAGCGTGTCCCAGTTGCGTATAGCATATTTATATGTATCAGTACTGTTAGCCAGGGGATGCCCTGTGCTTTGTTGTTGTACTTTGTTGTTGGAGTCTGATACATGTTGTTGTTGCTGTTGTTATGCAATACTGTGAGTTGTTTTTATAAACTGGGATATATTTGAGTATCGCTCTATTTTAAATTATAATGTTTTAAACCGTCAGGCCAAAAGCGAAAATTTTACCCGCTTTTTAATAGCTTCCGCTTGTGTTTGTGTGTTTGTACTCTGATGCGAGCACGAGGCCTGACATTTTTGGTATCAGAGCTTAAGCTGAGATAAGCTCAATTTCTTTGATCACACTTGAGTCTAGGCACAATGTTGTGTGTTGCATGTGCTTGGCTATGTGATTACGTACTGCATATTTCTGTGTTATATGTTGTATCTGTTCTGTTTTGCTTGATCTTGTTGAGTGCTTTCGTAGATGCCACCTAGACATCATGGTAGAGGTAGGGGGCAGTTTGAGGAATCGGCAGGACAGAATGAGGATCGGCGTAGCGCTCCTAGTCGTTCTAGTAGTAGGCATTATGAGGAGGAGGAAGTTGGTGACTTGTCTCCCCCGATGGAGCGGATGGATGTTGTTATAGCACGGTTTCAGAGGATGAACCCTCCAGTCTTTAATGGTGATGAGTCCGTGAGGATGCGGACTCGTGGCTCCGGAACATTATTGGTCTTTTTGATCGGGTGCAGTATGATGATGATCTTCGGCTGAGTTTAGCGACCATTTTGCTTAGGAAGGCTGCGGAGCGCTGGTGGCGAGGCGCTTCAAGTACCTTGTTGGAGACCGATGTTGGGACCTCTTGGGATAGTTTTTGCGTGACCTTCCCGCAGGAGTATGTGCCCGAGTCTGCTGGTGGCGAGGCGCTTCAAGTACCTTGTTGGAGACCGATGTTGGGACCTCTTGGGATAGTTTTTGCGTGACCTTCCCGCAGGAGTATGTGCCCGAGTCTTATGTGAACGCCCGGGAGTGGGAGTTTGACCATCTGAAGCAGGGTTCCATGACTGTTCGGGAGTATGCTAGGAAGTTTTCTTCTCTGTTGGCGTACGTTCCCCATGTTTCTGGCCGTGAGAGGGCCAAGCGGACTAGATTTCTTGAGGGCTTGAACGAAGAGTTGTATCAGATGGTGTTGACCAATAAGCCCAAGACCTATGATGAGGCGGTGGATAGTGCCATCGACATTGAGGAAGGTTTGCGTAGCCGTCGTGCTCGTCGGCAGCAGGCACCGCAGGGTGGTCGTCCTGCTATTCAGGGAGCGCAGTCTTCACAGTCCTCCCAGTCAGCCTATCAGCCCCAGCAGCAGCAGCAGCAAGTGGCTCAGCAGTCTGGTCGTCAGAGGTTTAGACCCCACGGTCAGCAGTTCAAGAAGAAGTCGGGTTCTGGCTCTTATGGTTCGGGCATCTTGAGTAGCAGTGGTTCTCGGGCTGAGTTTTGTGGCTTTTGCGGTGGAAAGCATCCGTCCACGCATTGTGTTGGTGTGCAGGGTTCCTGCAACCTTTGTGGTCAGTAAGGGCATTTTTCTAGAGTGTGTCCGTCAGCTGGATCACAGCAGACCGCGGCCCAGCCTCAGGGTCGTGGAGGTCAGTCTAGGGGTCGTTCCCCTCAGTTTCCGTAGCCCCGATTGGGTGAGACTCAGTTCAGGCCTTTTCAGCAGCCTGGACCTTCGCGTTTTGGGCAGTTGTCTCATCCTTTCTTCTCTGGACCCCAGCATGCTCAGGTTAACGCCATTACGAGGGAGCGGGCCGAGGAGACACCGAGCCGGGTTATTGGAGGTACATGTCTTGTCTTTGAATTTCCTGCTCGTGTGTTGTTTGACACCGGTGCATCGCATTCGTTTATTTCTGATTCGTTTGTTGTTGATCATGGTCTGTGTACCATTCCTTTGTGCGATGCCATTTCTGTTTCTACCCCTGGTGGTGTGAGTCTGTTATCCCAGGAGGTTTTGTTGGATGGCGTGTTGCGGTTTGGAGAGCATGTCCTGTTAGCGAACTTGATCCGTTTGATGCTTTGGGATTTCGATTGCATAGTTGGGATGGATGTGCTATCCAACTATAGGGCCTCCGTGGACTGCTTCCATGGGATTGTGCGCTTTAAGCCTTTGTCTGGCGAGAAGTGGGACTTCTACGGCCAGGATTCTAGATCGAAGATCCCGTTGTCTCAGCGATGGAGATGTTCAGCTTGTTGTCCTTGGGGAATGCTGGCTTTATGATCTACGCTTTGGATGCGTCTCCTTCTTCCCGTGTGCAGCTCAGTGACGTTCCCCTGGTGCGACATTTCCCGGATTTGTTCCTGGAGGAGATTCCTGGTTTTCCTCCGAGACGGGCGATTGACTTCAGCATAGAGCTGGTGCCTGGCACAGCTTCGATTTCGCGTTCTCCTTATAGTCTGGCACTGGCAGAGTTGAGAGAACTCAAGGTGCAGTTAGATGATTTGCTGGAGAAAGGTTTTATTCGTCCTAGTATGTCGCCGTGGGGAGCGTCCATATTGTTTGTGAAGAAGAAGGATGGTTCAATGCGGATGTGCATTGATTTTTGCCGGCTGAACAAAGCGACTGTCAAGAATAAGTACCCGTTTCCGAGAATCGATGATCTGTTTGATCAGTTGCAAGGTTCTGCGATGTATTCAAAGATTGATCTTCGTTCCGGGTACCATCAGCTGAGAGTGAGGGATCAAGATGTCGCGAAGACTGCATTTCGTACGAGGTACGGACACTTTGAGTTTTGGTGATGCCGTTTGGGTTGACCAACGCGCCTACAGTCTTTATGGATCTTATGAACCGAGTTTTCAGAGAGTTCATAGACCAGTTTGTGATTGTTTTCATTGATGACATCTTGGTTTACTCTAAGACTCCGAGGGAGCACAAAGAGCACTTGGAAATTGTCCTGCAGATGTTGAGAGAGCAGCAGTTGTACGCTAAATTCTCTAAGTGCGAGTTTTGGTTGGATCGCGTTGTATTTCTGGGTCATGTAATTTCAGCCGAGGGGATTTCTGTGGATCCCAGTAAGGTTGATGCTGTTCTGAATTGGGAGCGTCCCAGTAATGTGTCTGAGATTCATAGTTTCTTGGGTCTGGCTGGCTATTATCGTCGTTTCATTGAGGGATTCTCTAGTATAGCAAAGCCGACGACTCAATTCACCCAGAAGGACAAGCGGTTTGTGTGGTCTGAGCAGTGTGAGAATGTGTTTCAGCTGCTCAAGGAAAAGTTGACTATTGCGCCTGTGTTGGCTCCGCCGTCTGGTTCAGGTGGTTTCGTTGTTTGTTCTGACGCTTCGCTCAATGGATTGGGTTGTGTGTTGATGCAGAATGGTCGAGTCATTGCGTATGCTTCGCGGTAGTTGAAACCGCATGAGACTCGTTATCCAGTCCATGATTTGGAGTTAGCGGCGGTGGTCTTTGCGTTGAAGATCTGGCGTCACTACCTGTATGGCGAGCAGTTTGTGGTGTACTCCGACCACAAAAGTTTACAGTATTTGTTTTCACAGCCTGACTTGAACATGAGACAACGTCGGTGGATGGAGCTGCTAAAAGACTTTGATTGTGAGATCAAGTACCAGCCTGGGAAGTCGAACGTAGTGGCTGATGCTTTGAGCAGGAAGGCTAGTGAGATGCTTGCGTCGTTGTACATCTCTAAGGATCAGGAGCATCTTAACACTACGGGTTGGAGATTCTACCCGGCTGAGGATTGCGTTGTGGTTTCATCTTTTCAAGTGGAGCCGCAGATTGTTTCGAGTATTCGAGAAGCTCAGAGGACTGATCCGTCCATCCACGAGTTGAAGTTAAAGGTCAGGGCTGGCGGACTTGAAGATTATTCTGTCGCTTCTGACGATTGTTTGCGTTTCCGGGGCAGGTTGGTTGTGCCCAATTTGATTGATTTGAAGGAGGAGATCCTTCGGGAAGCGCATTGCAGCAGACATAGTGTTCATCCTGGTGCACGGAAGATGTACCATGCGTTAAAGCCGCACTTTTGGTGGGCTGGCCTGAAGAGCGATGTTGCTGGTTTTGTCGCTCGTTGTTTGAATTGTCAGATGGTAAAGGCCGAAAGGATGAGACCCGGTGGTCTGTTGTAGAGTTTGGAAGTGCCCCAATGGAATTGGGAGCACATAGCTATGGATTTCGTGACGCATCTGCCTCGTTCCAGTAGAGGATGTGATGCTATTTGGGTGGTTGTAGACCGTCTGTCGAAGTCTGCACATTTTATTCCCTATGGGATGACCTTCTTGTTGAAGAAGATGGCGAAGTTGTATGTTGATTTTGTTGTTAGACTGCATGGTGTGCCCGTTTCGATCGTTTCCGACCGAGATCCGAGATTTACTTCCAGGTTTTGGAAGAGTTTGCAAACAGCTTTGGGTACTAGATTGGCTATGAGCACAGCGTATCACCCCCAGACAGATGGCCAATCTGAGAGAACTATCCAGACGATGGAGGATATGTTGCAAGCTGTTGTGTTGGATTTCGGAGGTAGATGGCAAGACGCGTTGTCTTTAGTGGAGTTTTCGTACAATAAAAGCTATCAGGTGACGATTGACATGGCGTCATTTGAAGCTTTGTATGGCAGAAAGTGCAGATCACTGGTATGTTGGAAAGAAGTGGGGGAGAAGCAGCTCTCTGTCCCTGAATTTGTGCAGCAAATGAAAGATCATGTGGATCTTATTCGACAACGAATGAAAGCTGCCCAGGATCGCCAAGCCAGTTATGCGAATAAGAGGCGTCGACGTCTTGAGTTTCAGGTTGGTGATCATGTATTTCACAAGGTTTCTCCGTTTCACAGTGTGATGAGCTTTGGACGCAAGGGAAAGTTAGCCCCTCGTTACGTCGGACCGTATGAAATTTTTGAGAGGATTGGCCCTTTAGCGTATCGACTGTTGTTGCCGCCAGAGTTGTCTTCTCTTCATGACGTCTTCCATATTTCCATGTTGAGGAAGTATGAGCCAGATCCGTCTCATGTTCTTGGAACTGACGAGGTTGAGCTAGATCAGTCGTTGAGTTATAAAGAATATCCCTTGCAGATCCTAGGCAGAAAAGAGAAACAGCTGAGAAATAAGACCATTCCGTTGGTAATGGTGCAGTGGAGAAAACATGAAAGGGAAGAAGCTACTTGGGAGCTGGAAGAAAAGATGCAGCGCGAGTGGCCGCATCTGTTTGAGTAGCTGTTGAGCTAAATTTCCAGTAGTTTGTAGCTTTTGGTTGTAATTCTTCCCTAGTTGTTGTTAATTGTTTGCTCAGTAATCTTGAACTCTTGGCTTGTGTTAGGCAAAGTTCTGTTGCGTATTTTGCTGTTAGTTGTATTTCCAGATTGTTGTTTGATTTCGGGGACGAAATCCTTTTAAGTGGGGGAGAAATGCGAGACCTGGGAATGTAATAATTGTTGGAATTAATCGGATTTTAGAGATTTCTGGTGGTTCAGATCTCTGTTTGGAAGTTTGGATTGTATTTTCAGGTCATATTTCTCATTTTGAGCATTTCTGGAAATTTTAGAGTTTTCGAGTTTGTATCTGTTGGCAGATAAGCTGACGTCAGGTTTTCTGTTGCGCTACGCATTTGCTGACGTAAGCATTGCTGTTGAAGTATTGTTTGAGTTAGAGCAGTTGACAGCAAGTTCCTGTAGAGATCTGGTTGCGTTAGCGCTGGGATTTGATTTAGAGATCTGCTCGCGTGTTTTGTGTTGAGCGTGTTACGATGTCGTTTAGATAAGTCGCAACGGCGTCGTTTTGGTGAATGCTTGCGGGAGAGATCTGCTGCCAGCTATCGATGTATTATGCTTTAGCGTTAGCGTGCTGTTGGCAGATATGATGACGTAAGCAGCGCGACGTCGTTTGGATAGCGCTTGTTACCTTGCGTTCGATTGCTGGTGTGAGCTTGGTACTATTGAAGAAGCTGTTGGTTATTTCTTCATCAGCTTTGCACTGTTCCCGTTACTGTCAACAGTGTGCGATATCTGTTAGTGTCGGTGGATTTTATGTCAGTTTTCTTGTGTGTATTTAAGGGAGACTTGGTCTTCGATTTCAAGCACCAGATCCCATACTTAGCGAAATATTATCTTGGTTGTCGACCTCTGTTTCTCGAACCCTAGTACTGTTCACCATGAGCTTTTCCGGTGAATTCCCGTCGTTGCCAGCCATTGTTTGATACGTTCGAGGTAGCGTTGGACTCCTCTTGCGAAGCTCTATCATTCCATACCACTTTGGGAAGCTGTGATCGGCTAGTAGAGGAACGCGAAGTTGCTGCTCGGTTGTGCGTGGTATTGTACAGGTAGAAATTCGTTCCTTTCGTGATGAGATCTGTTCGTAGCCTTGAATTAAGCTCCCTATTGAGTTGTGTTGTTGAGATTAGTTGCTGGTTTGGTTGAGAATATCTCCCAGCCTTGAGCTTCTGTAATTGGCCGTGAATTTCTTGTTAGCTTGCCTGATATCTGTTGTGCGTATGCTTAGCAGGTTGCTATCCAGATCTCTCGGACCCTGTTTGTAGTCATTGTTGCACAGGAGGTTAAAGGTACGGATCTGAGCTTGATGTAGCTGGGAATTGGCGTGAGATTGAATGCTAGATGGCTGTTGTGCATTGCCGTGGATGTTGCTGTGTGCATATGTGATTGCTGTTGATTTTAGCTGCTATGTTTATGCATACACGCATTACCCATATTGCATTCATGATGTAGCTTTGGCGTGAGATTGAATGCTAGATGGCTGTTGTGCATTGCCGTGGATGTTGCTGTGTGCATATGTGATTGCTGTTGATTTGATTTTTGCTATGTTTATGCATACACGCATTTCCCATATTGCA
>KV005043.1:98331-109591 GCA_001598015.1 Dorcoceras hygrometricum
GAGTTTGTGTTGTTGAGATTAGTTGCTTGGTTTGGTTGAGAATATCTCCCAGCCTTGAGCTTCTGTAATTGGCCGTGAATTTCTTGTTAGCTTGCCTGATATCTGTTGTGCGTATGCTTAGCAGGTTGCTATCCAGATCTCTCGGACCCTGTTTGTAGTCATTGTTGCACAGGAGGTTAAAGGTACGGATCTGAGCTTGATGTAGCTGGGAATTGGCGTGAGATTGAATGCTAGATGGCTGTTGTGCATTGCCGTGGATGTTGCTGTGTGCATATGTGATTGCTGTTGATTTTAGCTGCTATGTTTATGCATACACGCATTACCCATATTGCATTCATATTCTGTTGCAGCCACTGCTTCGTATTCTTGTATATTGCTGTTGTTTCTTACCAGGATGCGAGGGCGGGCGGCAATACCGCACTCTCATCTCCCTGCTGGGATTTGTTAGCCACCATGCGCCGAGTGGTTAACTACCACAGTTCATGGGCGAGGCAACGGCAGGTTGAGTTTTTTGATGCATCTGGTATTTGGGTGGAGTTTCAAGGCGAGTGGCTCATTACCACACTTTGAACTCACCCAGTGGCCACTGATTCGTTGTTTATCTCGTGGAGCTATGTCTGAGTTCCTTGGCTCCCTTGTTGGTTGTAGCCTTCAGTTGTTATCCGGTGTCTCATGCATAGCGTCTTCATCTTATCTTATGCATTCCTTTTAGCTATTTATTTTGCTCTCCGTACTGGGGTTTGACCCCATGTCCCTCTGGGGTTTGGTTTGTTTCCTTGTTTGTGTTGTTTTCAGGGAACCCAGGTTTTACAGCTGGTCGTGGTTTTAATCCAGCTGGTGGTGTCCCAGGAGGTGGTTAGCGTGTCCCAGTTGCGTATAGCATATTTATATGTATCAGTACTGTTAGCCAGGGGATGCCCTGTGCTTTGTTGTTGTACTTTGTTGTTGGAGTCTGATACATGTTGTTGTTGCTGTTGTTATGCTATACTGTGAGTTGTTTTTATAAACTGGGATATATTTTGAGTATCGCTCTATTTTAAATTATAATGTTTTAAATCGTCAGGCCAAAAGCGAAAATTTTACCCGCTTTTTAATAGCTTCCGCTTGTGTTTGTGTGTTTTTACTCTGACGCGAGCACGAGGCCTGACATAGAACATGCGGAAAGCCAAAGAGTAAACAACATCCAATCTCCCAGTCAATAATAATATGTTTATATATCCCAAGAAGAACAATATCAAGTCATAAAAATCTCAACAACTACGTAGGGCACCCCTTGGTATTGACTTGATAATACATTTACAATAACTGGGATTCTCGATCAATATCCTAAGGGACTCCACTAGCTGGCACTCCACTTGGCACAGCTGGTCCACCTGGATAAGCTGTAATGGTCACAACACAACCAAAACAGCCCCAAAGGGAAAAGGGGCCAAACCCTTGTACGGAGATCAACATAAACATCAAACGAAGTATATATGACATATGCAACGTGCTATGCAATGCATGTCTGATAACAAGAAATAGCGGATACCAAGAGCTGTGGTCCAACAAAATGTTCAACAGCAACATGACTGTTAGAGTAGGTGTTCAACTAGCCAACTTTTGGCGTGTGGGCTTTTGATGACTCTTTGTGTAAAACAATCTTTGTTTATGAAATTCACATTTTATATGACAATCTTTATCGTCGGTGTTACTATAATGTTAACAATTGTGTTGGATAATAACCTGGAATGCACCATAGTGTATGTTAGATATGATAGTGGATATGATGGCTATCATGAAACACATCTAATAGTGATTGTGTATTCTAAACTTGTTCCTAGTCGATTGAGCAATAAAAATGAGGATAAGGACGCCCAAGTTTGAGACTAGCATCTGCGATGTGAAGTACCACATTTCATTGGTAGGGAACATTGTGATGTTCTGAGCATGCAGATGGATGGTTTGCCTGGCGAACTATCGAACTACCCTCGTTCGGATTCTCCAAATTTGTCGAGTGGAGAGTCCGAGGTCTTGGTTGTATGGATTAGTCCTTAGTACTCGAAACATCATTGAGCTCTACATGATTAGTCACCTCACTTTGACTCGTTTACCGACTCCGTGAGGATCATCATGTGTCGAGATTGGGTGAGGTCACAAAGAATGTAGGAGTCGATGCTTTGTTGTCGAGGATTCACCTCTCTCCCTAATGCGTGGATATCCTATGCTATCTGGGGAGATAATAGTGTGACAAATCTCTGGCCAGAGTACTCTTGTGCTTTAGTGTAAATGAGTTTTCCTAGTAGCACTTGCGATGTCGCTATTCTGATCTCCAAGATGTATGCATTCTATCAAATCTCTAACGACTCTCGATTTACCAATGGTCGTTGATTCGATCGGGATATATGAGATGAAAGGATCGTACTATACGCTAACCATGACTGACTGGTTCTTGCAGGCACTATCAGTGATACCTATGGGATCATGGGGCGATGTTGCTAGGCGCTTTACCATGATACGATGGGTAGATCAGAAAATGTGTTTTCTGAATTCACAATGAGTTGTGAGCCCATGGCTAGCTGTATCCCTGAATCATTGAGGGTCACACAATGTACTGGTTTACCAATTCCCGTGCAGACAAGGAACTCAAATTGTGATATGGTGGGAGAAATAAATTGGGAGTATGACTTTAAAAGGTTTCTATGGGTGTATTGACATTCACATGCAACTTCAGGGGTTAATCTGCTATTTGTAGATTAGGTGGTCTGAAAATTATTTTCACATCATAATGTATGGTTTTAGAACCTATGAAGATCGGTCCGATCTGATCGTCGATCGGACTTATGATGAAACCACAGCGTTGGATTTAAAGTTGGTTGTATTGGGCCTAGGCCTGACCAGGGCCCATTAAACAACTTAGGCCCGTGAAAATATCTATAAATAGGAGGTCATGGGGTTGAGTTAAAATACACCAAAAGCTATTCAGCAAACTCTCCCCCTCGCCCTTCTCCCTTCTCCCGTCGTCGGCACCGCGCCATCGCCCGCCATCGCCGCCGCCTCCGTCGCACTTCGCTGCAATCGTCCCGGCGAGGAGATTCTGCTCACGAAATCTTCGTTGTGGTTCTAGTGCACTCCAACGAAGGAGTTGGAAAACCGGTCGTGGACCGGATTAGGAGCAACCAAAGAAATGTTATTTCCATTGGAGGAATAGTCGGAGGCAGGCGCCTAGTCGCCTGACAGGTAACAGCTTAAACACCTGTTGTTCATGTTTTTATATTTAAATTGTTTAAAATATCCAGAACTATTCTTGTACTAGCGACCCCGAGCGCAAAATTTAAACCTTCCGCTGCGTCCCAAGAGCACGATCCGGATCTGGCGTCGGGAGCCAACAGTGGTATCAGAGCCACGGTTTGAATCTGTAATTCAATAACTGTTCTGGAATTGCATCATAAGGACACTGTTTAAAAAAAAATTCGTCGCTGGAGAACCGCCGCAACGCCACCACACCACCGTCGTGCGATCGTCGCATTGCTCTCGGCAGCCATCGCGTGCAGCGCTCGGCAGCCCCCCGCACACGTTGCGCGGGGATCACAGCGGGATACACGCCGCAAATGCGGCACGTATCATGGGATATGTGGCGTGATGCACGCCGGGGATCTCGACAGATCTCGGCGGGTGCTTGCGGGACGTCTCGGCATCCCCTTGCGAGCTTATCTCGACAAACCTTGGCAACCATGTGCAAAGTGTGCGGAACTTGCTTCCGCACACGGCCGAGCGTGCCATGCACGCCCGTGCGCACCACGTGCGGCACTCGATGACGAACGCTGCCGAGAGCATGTGCGGGGCCCTTGTGGCGCCGCCGCTGCCCATAGGCAGCCTTGACCAGGCAGCCCGAAAATTATGAATTTTCGGGTTTGGCCAGGTCTGTTCTGATTTTAAACTCAAAGTTTTGAGTCCAAAATTATTTCCCAAAATAATTTGTTTTGATGCAATTAAAACTAACAAAATAAGATTTTATTTATGAAATGTGATTTTATACTTAAAATAGGATTTTGTTAAATCATGTCTAATTTGATTTGATTGTCTAAATATGTCAAGCATGATTTGATTGCTTTATTTATGTTAGTAAATCTGATTAATTATGTAAATTACATGACTATCTTGATTTGATATATGCTTTTAGAATCCGCATGATATTTAAAATCTGATTTAAAATATGAGAACTAAATTTCCAAAAAATGCAAATCGCTCATTTTAAATATGATTTAAAATTAATATCAAGAATAAAGTTTCATGATTAAAATTGTAAGATCTTAGTTTATTGATAATTATGAATAAAGTGATAAAACATGATCTATGAGAGTCCTTTATAGACCGGCTTAAAAATGGCTTGTATCGGCTAGTCTCCCTGAAGGGCTTTGCTTTGTCTAAGAAAGTTGGTTTTTAAGTGCCTTAGCCCCTCCAACTACCTGGAAGCACTCTTCAAAAATTCTAATCACTAGCTTCTAAATTGATCATAAAATAAAAGATTATTCAACAAGATCATGAGGCTGGGGAATTTAAATATTGCTTAAAGTTTCCTATCATCCATCAACAATGGGGTGTACGACGATGCTACCCGTATACATGGCCCGGCTCATATTATTAAGGGGGTTATGTATGCCGGAAAGCTGTGCACTCTATTGACACTTGCTGTGAGTTGGTTGGAATTCCCTTTAACATTGGCTTATATTATTGGGGACATTAAGGGGACCGTCCATCACGACTCAACATTGATGGGTCATCTTGACACGTGATAGTAATCGGCGTCATATTATTGGGCCCTTATTGGACGTGAGGTAAATACATGGAGGTTGCACCTGGTTCAATTGGGCTCTACCTTTTGGGAGGTCACGGTTGACTGATATTATTCGGGACTGTGATTCTGGATTGGGCTCCGTGTATCCGCTAAGGAAACTGGCTTTCTCGATTTCATTAGAGGGTGGTGAAATTGGTAAAATAGTGGGAGGGTAATTCATAAAATGAAATGACCATGTTTTATGTCTTAGTGAATTTTTATCAATTGTTAGTAATGGATGTCTATTTTATCTTAGGATATAAACTGCTTAAAATGTCTTCGATCAAAAATCCACTTGCTGTTATTCTGGATAGCAACAAATTCACTGGCTTAAACTACCAAGATTGGCTTTGAAATCTCAATATGTTTGGATTCGGAAAAAATTCTCTACACGCTAGAGAAGATCCCTCCGAAGGAAGCCCCTGCCAATGCCAGTTCTGAGGAGCTGGGAAAGCTGAAAAATGGTGGGATGATGAGCTTAAGACACGATGCTATATGATAGCATCTATGTCCAACGAATTGCAGCGGCGATTTGAGAAGACGGAGTATGCTGCAGGCATACACCTTCACCTCAAAGAGCTGTATGCACAAAGGGACTTCGGTCCGCGAGCATGGGGTCCATATGATTGGGCTCATGAGAAGCTAGTAGGCCTTGATATCATGCTTCCACATGAGCTGTCTGTGGATCTTCTTCTCCTCTCCCTCCCTGCTGCGTTCGACCCCTTTGTGGTCAACTTCAACATGAACAAGCTGGAGGCCACCCTTGAAGAGGTGGTTAACATGCTTCTCGTGTTTGAGGGGACCATAAAGAAGTACAAGCCCATCCTTCTTTTGGGCTCTTCTTCCTCTGCGAAGAAGGGGCCCAAACGCAAGGTTAAGAAGAGTTCTGCCCCTGCGAAGGAGGAAAAGCCTACCAAGAAGCCCAAGGCAAAGGCTTCCAAGCCCGACAAAACTGAGGACGTTTGCCACCACTGTCACAAGCCTGGGCATTGTAGAAGGATCTGTCAAGATTATCTCGAGCAACTGTGATTTGCAAACGGTACATTCTACATTGAAATAAACATGTCTCTTAATTCTATTTCTTGGGTACTTGATACCGGATGTGGATCTCATATCTGTAATGATTTGCAGATAATGACAAGAAGCCGAGGCTTAGGATGGGTGAGACCCACTTGAGGCTGGGCAACGGAACAAGAGTTGCAGCCGAAGCAATAGGAGACGTTCATTTATTTATACATTCTAATTTTAAGTTGTTATTAAAGGATGTATTATTCATTCCCGAGTTAATAAAATACATTATTTCCGTTCCTATGCTTGATAGTGATGGTTATTCTTGTCATTTTGCTAATTCTATTTGCAACATATACAAGAATGAATGTTTAATTGGAATTGGGGAAGGCTAAAACGATCTATACAACTTAAAGTTAAAGGAAGTTCCAGCTCGCAATGTAGAAACACACACAACAACGATTAAAAGGAAAACAATAATCAAAACCCGACCAAACTTTGGCACGCTAGACCAGGTCATATTTCTTTAAGAAGGATGCACAAGTTAGTGGGAGATGGCATGTTTGAAATGTCAGGCATCGATTCTCTTACTACTTGTGAATCCTATCTAAAAGGTAAAATGACCAAGTTGCCCTTCAAGGGCAAGCCTGAACGTGCTCAAGATCTATTGGACTTGATCCACACTGATGTGTGTGGTCCACTTAGCATTAGTACTAAGTTCGGCTACACCTACTTCATCACATTTACCGATGATTACTGTAGTGCCCAGACCTTTTTATAGCCACAATTAATAAGTTATGAGATTTGAGGGATTAAATTGATATGCTATTTTCTTCAACTCTTAATTCAGTTGAATTAAAGTTTCAGATTTGTACTGTTTAGTTTTAAGCCTTGAAAAGCCAAATTTTAGATTTCATGATTTCGTAAGTTTCAGACTTCATTAAATCGACATTCAGAAGTTAGCTTCATGCTTTATTCAGATTTCTATTGCAATGCATAGACTTCCAGATGTTAGAACATAAATTCAGCAGTTGTTTAGCAGGTTAATTGCAAACCAATCGGATTCTTCGTTTTAACTAAAATGGCTTGGTTTTTATTGCATCGGATTTTACTTTGAAAAACAGAGTACGCTTTTAGGGGACTTTGACATATTGATAATGTGTTTTCCTTCTTTAGGCATTTAAATCATATAAATAGAATCATAAGCTGCTTCAGACATCATTAATTTCAAAACAAATCATAGTAAGCGGTGCTCTTTCTTAAGGAAACCAAGCAAAAATCCTTTCAAAACTTTTGAAGGAGACGAACGGAGTGCATGTGATTTGCTGAACTTCGGCTGTGTTTGTGTTGCAGAATTCAGGCAAGTAAACTCTGTTTCTTGCTCACTCAGTGAAAGCATATATTCAATTCTGGTTGTATGTTTATATGAGGTTTTAAAGAAAGGAAGATAGCTACGGCTGTTCTTCAGAAAAACCAGAAGTTCATGCTCTGTTTTTATGAAAGTTGCATTTTACTGTATTTTGATCCAGAAATGTTTTAGAAAATGGTTTGATGATGTTCTTCTAGTAGATTCCTGAGTTTTCTAAAGATTTCTCTTCGAAGTAGCTTACAAGTAGTTTATTCGATGAATTCCAGAAATTTCTTGAAATGCTTTGATTCCTTCAGACACAGGAAACCATCATTGGTTGTGTTTGCTTTTGCGACTAAGTATGAAGTCTGGTTCTTATGCCATCGCTGAAATTCTATGATGAACAGATTTCTAAAAGTAGAGTTCTGTTTCTGTGTTATGAAAGTTCAGACTTCTCCTTTTTTTATATGACATCTGAAATTGGTTATTTTCCCTAGCGTTGACTTGCGTTGACGTCTGTTGTAGACCAATGACATCCGAAGTGTTTCCTCTTCGATGAGACACTCACGTTTTAAATCAGATTTCATCCTTTATTCCTTCGTTTAAGTTGCGTTGACATCTGTTTGACCAGCAGAAATCTGATTTGTTTCTTCTTCGTTGAGACTCTTACAAATTTACAAGTGTCTTTGTCATAATTTCAGAAAAGAAATAAAGAGCGTATGTGTGATTTTAATCACAGCTCTGCAGTATGTTTAAAGATGCTTCGAAAATGTTTTTAGAACTGATTCATGTTTCATGCTTTCGTAATTATTCAGATTCCTCAGTTTTATACTTTGCTTAGTTATTGTTAAGTGTACTCAGATCTCAGTTGTATCAGATACTGTTTGCTTTTATCTGTATTCCTTCGATATCCCAGATTTTACCTGCTGGACCTTTGGCTCACTAGTTTTCATTGAGTGGAGGTATTGAGCAATTAGGAGCTGTAGGGAGATGAACAGAAAGGAAGGAAGTGTTTATTGTGGACACCAGATTTCATTGCTCCTTTCTGTTTCAGATTTTGTTGTACAGAAACCTTAGTTTTAGTATTTTGTTTGAATCAGATTTTAGTTCGATTATTTTGTAGAAATCTGTACAGACTTCATGCTTGAAATTTTCACTTATGACATTATCAGATCTCTCCCATTTCCGCGTATGACATTATTATTCAGATGTGTAGAATTTCCGTGCCCTTTATAGTTCACGTCTGATTTCTCTTATTGTTTAAGTGTTGAATTTATTTGCACTTTAGCCCAGAAAATTTAATAACGACTGGTTCATCATTTAGAATCGAAACTTGTGGGTCTATAAATTTGAAGCCTAAATTTCTAAAATTCCCTTAAGAAAAGTTCGGTCGTTACAGTTGGTATCAAAGCATGGTCCTTGAGATAAACACACTTCCAGTCTGAGCAGATCTCTCCAGCCGCTTATAAATTTGTGAGTGTTAATTCATGTTCTAGCATAAAGTAATCTCTCATATAGAATTGTGGTGGATTTTGGCTATCCTTTCAGATATGTCAGGACGAGGTAGAGGAAGCAGGAGTTATACAGAAGGAGATAGCGAGTCTGATGGAATGAATCCCATTCTTAACAGCATGGCTCAACTGTTAGAACGATTATTTGATCAAACCACTAATGGGATGTTAGAGTAGATGCCCAACTAGCCAACTTGTGGCGTGTGGGTTTTATAGACTCTTGTACAAACAGTCTTTATATATGATATTCGCATTTTCTTATATGGCGTTCTTTACTTTCATTATGTGTGTAATAATTTACAATTGCGTTGAGTAAAGACCTAGAATGCACTAAAGCGTATGTTAGATGTGATAGTGGGTATGACGGCTATCATAAAACACATCTAGTAGTCGCTGTGTATTCTGAACATGTTCCTAGTCGATTGGGCCATCAAAATGAGGATAAGGCCGCCCGAGTTCGAGACTAGTATCTGCGATGCGAAGTACCATGTTTCATTGGTAGGGAACATTGTGATGTTCTGAGCATGCAGATAGATAGTGACCTGGTGATCTATCGAACTACCCTCGTTCGGACTTTCCAAGTGGTTACCATTTGTCGAGTGGATAAGTCCGAGGTCTTGGTTGTACTGATTAGTCCTCACGACTCGAAATGTCATTGAGACTCTACATGATAGGCGTCTCACTTTGACCCGTTTGCCGACTCACTTGGGGTCATAAGGCGTCGGGATTGGGTGAAACCCCGATGCATGTGGGAGTCGATGCATCGTTGTCGAGGATTCACCGCTCTCAGACATGCGTGGATATCCTATGCTATCTGAGGGGATAATAGTGTATAAATCTCTGGCCAGAGTACTAGAAGTGTTTTAGGTAAATGTGTTTACCTAGTTACACTCGCGATGTCACTATTCGATCTCCAAGATGTATGCATAGCTATCGGATCTATAGCGACTCTCGATTTACCAATGGTCGTTGATCTGATCGGGATATATGGATTGATTGTGGGCCCACGGCTAGCTGTATCCCTGAACCATTGAGGGTCACACAAATACTAGATTCGAGATTCTCGCACAGATACTCAGCTCAATGTGTTGAGCACGAGAAGAGGATTTCGGGAAGTGCGACTTCCTAAAAGTCAACAGGGGTCAAACCGAGGTTTCCCGCTGTTGAGGGGCAAAACGGTCTTTTTGCACTGGGGTTCTGAAAAATGGTTTTTCAGATCATAATATTCAGTTTCGGAAACTGAGTCGATCGGTCCGATCTGATCGGCGATCGGAGTTACGGTGAAGTCTCGGTGGTGGAGATGAACTGAATGTTCATCGTTGGGCCCGGGCCCGTTGGGCCGGTCCAAGTCCAACACTCAAGCTTATTTAATTAAGCTTAAGCCTAGACTTAAGAGAACTTGATACAACTTAACCCTAGACACAAAGTAGCCGCCTCCCCTCCTCACTACACACGCCGCCTTGCGCCGCCGCCTTGTGCCGCCGCCGCCTCGAGTCGCCGGAATTCGTTCCGGCCGATTCGACGAGGAGAATCCGTTCGTGCAGAATTTTTCAGTGCTTCTAGTGCAGGCTGACAAAGGAGTCTCGGTTCTGGTCGTGGACCGGATTGGCGATTTCTTCAGCAATCTACCGAGAAGAGCCGGGTTCTTGTAATTCCGGTTGGAGCCAGGCACAAGTGCCAGCAAGGTATTCGTTTTGAACGCCCTATGAATGACGATATTTGTATTGTTGTTTTTCGTATTGATCGTCTCCCGGCTATATTTCTATGTTCTTCCGCTGCCTCGCCGGGGGGCGGATCCGGATCCCCAACATGGGAATGGTCAGTCTTCGGGTAGAATAGTTAACCGAGAAGATCCACAAGAGCGATTCAGGAGGCAGCGACCTCAGGAATTTTCTGGTACTACTGATCCGCTCATAGCAGAGAGCTGGATCAAATCTATGGAAGTGATATTCGAATATCTGCATTTGACTGAACTGGAGAAACCTCGGTGTGCAACTTATATGCTGAGGGGAGATGCGATGATCTGGTGGGAAGGAGCCAAGTTAACGGTGGACTTGGAAATTCTTACCTGGGAGGAATTCAAGCGGGTCTTTTTCGAGCAGTACTTTACTGTAGACGTGAGAGAACAATTGCAGAGTGAATTTTTAACCCTTAAGCAAGAAGGAATGGCGATGCGGGACTATATCCGCAAATTCGAGAGGGCATGTTATTTTGTTCCACTGATTGGGACAAATGAAGATGCCAAACTTCGCCATTTCATTAATGGGTTGAAGCCCATGATCAAACATGATGTTAGGTTGGCAGAACCCGTGGATTACAGAGCAGCTGTAAATAAAGCTCTACAGGCGGAACAAGACTGGAAGGCAATTGATGATGAGAGACAATTGAAGATGCAGGCTTTCCAGCAAAATGATCGAAGGAAGTTCAAGAAGCAGAACAGCAATCAGCAAGGGCCTCAAGGAAAAGGGCCAATTGCTGCTCAACCAATACCTGCTGTTCCAAATTCTGGGAATAGGCCTCCATGTCCTACCTGCAAGAAAAATCATGCGGGACAGTGTCTTTTTGGACAGAAGGTCT
>KV005043.1:113471-132920 GCA_001598015.1 Dorcoceras hygrometricum
GGCTGACGAACCGTGTGCCCTTTCAAATAGGAAGGATCAGGATTACGGATTGACGGATCTGTATACCCCTTCAACCATGAGCTTTATGCTAATCCTAATATCAGGAGTTTGACCAAGCGAATTGGACCAAATTTACAAGTGTCTTTGTCATAATTTCAGAAAAGAAATAAAGAGCGTATGTGTGATTTTAATCACAGCTCTGCAGTATGTTTAAAGATGCTTCGAAAATGTTTTTAGAACTGATTCATGTTTCATGCTTTCGTATTTTTTCAGTTTCCTCAGTTTTATACTTTGCTTAGTTATTTTAAGGGTACTCAAGATCTCAGTTGTATTAGTTTTAGTATTTTGTTTGAATCATATTTTAGTTCGATTATTTTGTAGAAATCTGTACAGACTTCATGCTTGAAATTTTCACTTATGACATTATCAGATCTCTCCCATTTCCGCGTATGACATTATTATTCAGATGTGTAGAATTTCCGTGCCCTTTATAGTTCACGTCTGATTTCTCTTATTGTTTAAGTGTTGAATTTATTTGCACTTTAGCCCAGAAAATTTAATAACAACTGGTTCATCATTTAGAATCGAAACTTGTGGGTCTATAAATTTGAAGCCTAAACTTCTAAAATTCCCTTAAGAAAAGTCCGATCGTTACAGTTGGTATCAGAGCATGGTCCTTGAGATAAACACACTTCCAGTCTGAGCAGATCTCTACAGCCGCTTATAAATTTGTGAGTGTTAATTCATGTTCTAGCATAAAGTAATCTCTCATATAGAATTGTGGTGGATTTGGGCTATCCTTTCAGATATGTCAATACGAGGTAGAGGAAGCAGTAGTTATACAGAAGGAGATAGCGAATCTGATGGAATGAATCCCGTTCTTAACAGCATGGCTCAACTGTTAGAACGATTATTTGATCAAACCACTAATGGGAATGGTCAGTCTTCGGGTAGAATAGTTAACCGAGAAGATCCACAAGAGCGATTCAGGAGGCAGCGACCTCAGGAATTTTCTGGTACTACTGATCCGCTCATAGCAGAGAGCTGGATCAAATCTATGGAAGTGATATTCGAATATCTGCATCTGACCGAATTGGAGAGACCTCGGTGTGCAATATATATGCTAAGGGGAGATGCGATGATGTGGTGGGAAGGAGCCAAGTTAACGGTGGACTTGGAAATTCTTACCTGGGAGGAATTCAAGCGGTTCTTTTTCGAGCAGTACTTTACTGTAGACGTGAGCGAACAATTGCAGAGTGAATTTTTAACCCTTAAGCAAGAAGGAATGGCGATGCGGGACTATATCGACAAATTCGAGAGGGCATGTTATTTTGTTCCACTGATTGGGACAAATGCAGATGCCAAACTTCGCCATTTCATTAATGGGTTGAAGCCCATGATCAAACATGATGTTAGGTTGGCAGAACCCGTGGATTACAGAGCAGCTGTAAATAAAGCTCTGCGGGCGGAACAAAAATGGAAGGCGATTGATGATGTGAGACAATTTAAGAGGCAGGCTTTCCAGCAAAATGATCGAAGGAAGTTCAAGAAACAGAACATCAATCAGCAAGGGCCTCAAGGAAAAGGGCCAATTGTTGCTCAACCCATATCTGCTGTTCCAAATTCTGGGAATAGGCATCCATGTCCTACCTGCAAGAAAAATCATGCGGGACAGTGTCGTTTTGGACAGAAGTTCTGCTATACATGTGGCAAGCCAGGACACATGTCTAGGAACTGCCCTCAGAAACAAAACAACTCATCCCAAGCAGCCTATGTGATGACAGCTGAAGAAGCTCCGGCAGATACCACAGTGGTAACGGGTAAGATCTTTGTCGCTAACATGTCTACAATAGCCATGTTAGATTCTGGTGCAACTCATTCGTTTGTATCAGATAAATTTTCTAAGAAATTGTCTATTAAACCAGAAGAAGTAGAAGTAGGATATTGTGTTCAGATTCCGACGGGAAATAATATAGTAACCAATCGTGTTATCCGAAATATAGAACTTAAGTTGCAAGGAAATATTGTCTATGCAAATTTGATAGTATTGCCGATGCTTGAGTTTGATTTCATATTGGGAATAGATTGGTTAATCAAATACGCAGCTGTTATCGACTTTTTTAAGGAGAGGTCTGTTCAAATTGAATTACCTGGTGGAACATCATTTTTGTTCAAAGCTGATAAGTTTAGGGGTACCCCAAAAATAATATCAGCATTGAAAGCCCAGAAGTGTCTAAGAAACAGATGTCAGAGATTTTTAGTAAGTTCCTTATTATTAGAACCTGAAAAGAAAATTAATTTGGAAGATGTACATGTCGTGAGGGAGTTTCCAGATTTCTTCTCAGCAGATATTACAGGTTTGCCTCCGAGTCAGGAATAAGAATTCACTATTAATTTAGTGCCAGAAGCTGCCCCAGTTTCTAAGCCTCCTTACAGACTCGCTCCTAAGGAAATGAAGGAACTAAAAGACCAGATCCAAGATCTATTGGATAGGGGATTCATTAGACTCAGTACCTCACCATGGGGTGCTCCAGTACTGTTCGTAAAGAAGAAAGATGGGAGTATGCGTTTGTGTATCGATTATAGAGAACTGAATAAGTTAACAATTAAGAATAAGTATCCTCTCCCTAGGATCGACGATTTATTCGATCAGATTCGTGGAGCTGATATGTTCTCAAAGATCGATCTAAGGTCTGCATATCACCAATTACGAGTTAAGGAAACAGATGTGTACAAAACAGCCTTTAGAACCAGATATGGCCATTATGAATTTTTAGTTATGCCATTTGGATTGACTAATGCGCCATCAGTCTTTATGGATTTAATGAATCGGGTATTTCAACCTTTCTTAGAAAAGTTCGTAATAGTATTTATAGACGATATGCTTATTTACTCTAAGAACATAGGTGAACACGAAGAACACCTTAGATAAATCTTACGAATTTTAAGAAATAAACAGTTATTTGCTAAGTTTAGCAAATGTGAGTTCTGGATCGAAAAAGTTGTATTCTTTGGTCATATTATTTCGAAGGATGGAATAGAAATAGATCCTTCAAAGGTAGAAGTTGTACGGGATTGGCCTGTACCTAAGAGTGTAACAGAAATCCGAAGTTTCTTAGGACTTGCAGGCTATTATCGAAGGTTTATAGAGGGATTTTCGAAGATCGTTGTTCCATTAACAGCTTTGACTAAGAAAAATGCTAAGTATGATTGGACTTTAGAATGCCAGTCCAGCTTTGAGAAATTAAAACTTGCGTTAATCGAAGCCCCTGTTTTAACGTTACCGTCGGAGAAAGGAAATTTTGTGATTTACACTGATGCATCGAAGACAGGACTAGGAGCTATTTTAATGCAAGAAATAAAGGTGATTTCTTATGCTTCTAGACAGTTAAAAATTCACGAAAGAAATTATCCTACGCATGACCTCGAATTAACAGCAGTTGTTTTCGCATTAAAGATTTGGAGACACTATTTATATGGAGAAAAATGCGAAATTTTTACAGACCATAAAAGCCTTAAGTATTTATTTACCCAGAAAGAGCTGAATATGAGGCAAAGAAGATGGCTCGAACTGGTTAAATATTACGATTGTGTAATCAGCTATCACCCCGATAAAGCTAACATAGTAGCAGATGCGTTAAGTAGAATAAACGTGGGGTTACCGCAGATTTCAATTCAGATTCGTCTAGTTAGAAATTAACAGATTTGAACTAGGGATAGTTAAAAAGGAGAATGCTGCTAAGTTGTCAGTTCTTACGATCCAATCAACGTTAAAGGATAGGATCAAAGAGGGTCAGGCAAAGGATGATCAACTTCAGAAATGTAAGAAGCAAGACGAAGACAGAGGAGAAAATTTGTATACATTGGATGAAGAAATTGTTAAATACCAAGGTCGGTTTTGGATACCACGCAGAGATAATTTGCGCAATGAAATTATTAATGAAGCCCATAACTCACCGTATTCAATTCACCCAGGAGGAAAAAATATGTTTAAGGATTTGCAAGCTCTGTTTTGGCGGCCGGGGATGAAGCGTGACATCTGTAGATTCATTGCTGAATGTTTAACATGTCAGCAAGTTAAAGCAGAACACCAGATACCTGCTGGAATGTTGAGAAGCTCCGACAGATACCACAGTGGTAACGGGTAAGATCTTTGTCGCTAACATGTCTACAATAGCCATGTTAGATTCTGGTGCAACTCATTCGTTTGTATCAGATAAATTTTCTAAGAAATTGTCTATTAAACCAGAAGAAGTAGAAGTAGGATATTGTGTTCAGATTCCGACGGGAAATAATATAGTAACCAATCGTGTTATCCGAAATATAGAACTTAAGTTGCAAGGAAATATTGTCAATGCAGATTTGATAGTATTGCCGATGCTTGAGTTTGATTTCATATTGGGAATAGATTGGTTAACCAAATACGCAGCTGTTTTCGACTTTTATAAGTAGAGGTCTGTTCAAATTGAATTACCTGGTGGAACATCATTTTTGTTCAAAGCTGATAAGTTTAGGGGTACCCCAAAAATAATATCAGCATTGAAAGCCCAGAAGTGTCTAAGAAACGGATGTCAGGGATTTTTAGTAAGTGCCTTATTATTAGAACCTGAAAAGAAAATTAATTTGGAAGATGTACATGTCGTGAGGGAGTTTCCAGATTTCTTCCCAGCAGATATTACAGGTTTGCCTCCGAGTCGGGAATTAGAATTCACTATTGATTTAGTGCGAGAAGCTGCCCCAGTTTCTAAGCCTCCTTACAGACTCGCTCCTAAGGAAATGAAGGAACTAAAAGACCAGATCCAAGATCTATTGGATAGGGGATTCATTAGACCCAGTACCTCACCATGGGGTGCTCCAGTACTGTTCGTAAAGAAGAAAGATGGGAGTATGCGTTTGTGTATCGATTATAGAGAACTGAATAAGTTAACAATTAAGAATAAGTATCCTCTCCCTAGGATCGAAGATTTATGTTGGATCTGTTTTTACAGATCCTGATTAAGTTTTGAATTACACAAAACCTGTTATTGTGATTCTAACAATTCTAATTGAGTGTACAGATTATAGCGCGTCAAAGAAGACCATCAGCAGCAGCGCCTATATGTCCAGCAGTTGGTTCGCTACATAAACGATCAGCAGATGGTTTGGTGATTCATGGAATCAGCAGTTGAATTAGCAATGGAGACGTCCAGAGTTATATCAGCTGTTTGTAATCAGGCGGTGGCCAAGAAATCAGCTGGATCATGTATTGAGAAGCTTGCTGGAGCATTTGAGAAGAAGAAGATTCAAGTTATAAGTACTGCTGACGAATCTGTTAGCAGTCGCAAAGATATAAGTACTGTTGATGAATCTATCAACAGTCGCTATTCAAGAAGAAGAAGAAGTTCAAGTTATCTGCTGACGAATCTGTTAGCAGTCGCAAAGATATAAGTACTGTTGATGAATCTATCAACAGTCGATATCCAAGAAGCAAGGCAAGAAATGAATCTCGAAATATGTTAACAGATACCGTCCAAGCATGAAGACGTTAAACTCTTGTGTATGTAGTTAGTCACACAGTTGCGGCTGGTGTGCATTTGAAGTAGTGGATCCTTCCGAGGAGGAAGAAGGGTAGACGTAGGATTTTGATATCCGAACTTCCAGAAACAAAGCAGCTAGTCTGCGTGAAGTGTTGTGAGGTGCTAGGAGTTCTCAAGGCTGTTGGCTTTGGGATCGGGTGCTTGTAGATTGTCTACTTGTATCAAAGTCTTCTAGTGATACCTTCCGAGGAGGAAGAAGGGTAGACGTAGGATTTTGATATCCGAACTTCCAGAAACAAACTCTCGACTCAATCTTTTACTTACGTGCATTTATTTCTGTATTATTGTTCACTGTTCTATCGGTTTGATTCCGCACAAACTTGTTAACCGAGAAAACAGAAGTGACCGAGAGCCACACAAATCTGGTAAAACAGATTTGTGTTTAGCGTGACTTGCTAAAACAGATTTGAAGTATTTCGAAAATAAAAAGTTGAAGGAGTTCATTCAACCCCCCCCCGTTCTGAACTCCTATTTGCTTAGTGATCCTATTTCCGGGGACCATCAATTTATTCGATCAGCTTCGTGGAGCTGCTATGTTCTCAAAGATCGATCTAAGGTCTGCATATCACCAATTACAATTTAAGGAAACAGATGTGTACAAAACAGCCTTTAGAACTAGATATGGCCGTTATGAATTTTTAGTTATGCCATTTGGATTGACTAATGCGCCATCTTTATGGATTTAATGAATCGGGTATTTCAACCTTTCTTAGACAAGTTCGTAATATTATTTATAGACGATATGCTTATTTACTCTAAGAACATAGGTGAACACGAAGAACACCTTAGAGAAATCTTACGAATTTTAAGAAATAAACAGTTATTTGTTAAGTTTAGCAAATGTGAGTTCTGGATCAAAAAAGTTATATTCTTGGGTCATATTATTTCAAAGGATGGAATAGAAGTAGATCCTTCAAAGGTAGAAGTTGTACGGGATTGGCCTGTACCTAAGAGTGTAACAGAAATCCGAAGTTTCTTAGGACTTGCAGGCTATTTATCGAAGGTTTATAGAGGGATTTTTGAAGATCGTTGTTCCATTAATAGCTTTGACTAAGAAAAATGCTAAGTATGATTGGACTTTAGAATGCCAGTCCAGCTTTGAGAAATTAAAACTTGCGTTAATCGAAGCCCCTGTTTTAACGTTACCGTCGGAGAAAGGAAATTTTGTGATTTACACTGATGCATCGAAAACAGGACTAGGAGCTGTTTTGATGCAAGAAAGAAAGGTGATTGCTTATTCTTCTAGACAGTTAAAAATTCACGAAAGAAATTATCCTACGCATGACCTCGAATTAACAGCAGTTGTTTCCGCATTAAAGATTTGGAGACACTATTTATATGGAGAAAAATGCGAAATTTTTACAGACCATAAAAGCCTTAAGTATTTCTTTACCCAGAAAGAGCTGAATATGAGGCAAAGAAGATGGCTCGAACTAGTTAAATATTACGATTGTGTAATCAGCTATCACCCTGATAAAGCTAACATAGTAGCAGATGCGTTAAGTAGAATAAACGTGGGGTTAGCGCAGATTTCAATTCAGATTCGTCTAGTTAGAAATTAACAGATTTGAATTAGGGATAGTTAAAAAGGAGAATGCTGCTAAGTTGTCAGTTCTTACGATCCAATCAACGTTAAAGGATAGGATCAAAGAGGGTCAGGCAAAGGATGATCAACTTCAGAAATGTAAGAAGCAAGACGAAGACAGAGGAGAAAATTTGTATACAGTGGATGAAGAAATTGTGAAATACCAAGGTCGGTTGTGGATACCGCGCACAGATAATTTGTGAAATGAAATTATGAATGAAGCCCATAACTCACCGTATTCAATTCACCCAGGAGGAACAAATATGTTTAAGGATTTGCAAGCTCTGTTTTGGCGGCCGGGGATGAAGCGTGACATCTGTAGATTCGTTGCTGAATGTTTAACATGTCAGCAAGTTAAAGCAGAACACCAGAGACCTGCTGGAATGTTGAAACCACTTCCTATACCCATATGGAAATGGGACAATATAGCGATGGATTTCGTTGTAGGATTACCCAGAACAGCACTAGGATAAAATGCAATTTGGGTTATCATTGATAGACTAACTAAGTCTGCACATTTCCTACCTGTTAAAACAACTTATGATTTGAATAAGTATGCAGAGTTGTACATCAAAGAAATAGTCATACTTCACGGAATTCCAAGTTCTATAGTATCAGATAGAGATCCCAAATTTACTTCGAGATTCTGGAAAAGCTTACAATAAGCCTTAGGAACTAAATTAAATTTCAGTACAGCGTTCCATCCTCAAATAGATGAACAATCAGAAAGAGTTATCCAAATACTGGAAGATTTGATACGGGCTAGTGTTCTTGACTTTTCAGATAGTTGGGATTTTAAATTACCATTAATTGAATTCACCTATAACAATAGTTACCAAGCTTCGATATAAATGGCACCATACGAAGCTTTGTATGGCAGAAAATGTCGTTCGCCGATTCTTTGGGATGATATATGTGAAAGAACGGAGATAGGACCTGATATTGTTGAACAAACTGCTGAAGCAATTAAAAGAATTCGTGATAGAATGAAAACTGCTCAGAGTAGGCAGAAAAGCTATGCAAACAGTCATCGCAGAGATATGAACTTTGAAGTAGGAGATCATGTGTTCTTGAAGATATCACCAATGAAGGGTGTTATTAGATTTGGTAGAAAAGCTAAGTCCCAGATTTGTTGGACCATTTCAGATCTTAGAACGAATCGGGACTTTAGCGTATCATTTCGCGTTACCTCCGGAAATGTCTACTGTTCACAATGTGTTCCACATATCAGCGCTTACAAAATACATTGCGAACCCTTCGCATGTACTCAGATATGAACTGATGGTCCCAGAAATAGGATCACTAAGTAAATAGGAGTTCAGAAGGGGGGGTGGTTGAATGAACTCCTTCGATTTTTCTATTTCAAAACTCTTTTAAAATGTTTTGGATCTCAGTTTTATGCAAAATTCTCAGCCAACAATATTTGTGCGGAAAAAGGCCGATTGGTTTGTGAACAGTGAATAACAAGCAATAATAAATAAAATGCTGTATGTAAAAGGTTGAGTCAGGAATTTGTTTTTGGAAGTTCGGACTTCAATGTCCTACGTCTCCCCTTCTTCCTCCTCGGAAGGTATCACTAGAAGATTTGATGCAAGTAGGCCTTCTACAAACACCCGATCCCAAAGCCAGCAGCTATGAGAACTCCTAGCACTTCACAACACTCCACGCAGACGCAGCTGCTGGTTTTTACAACACTTGTTTGTTTTTCGAACTTCTTAATAAAGACAGTTCGTTACAGACTCAATCAAATACAACAATGAATACACTTGAGTACTGTAAAATCTCTGGTTTCTAAGACAGTGAAACTTGATTCAATAAAGTGAACCAGAGAATAACACTCGAAGGTATAACAGTGAATATCAAATGAATGAAGATTCTTCGAGTGCTTGAGCTTTGAATGCTTTCAACGAAGAGTAAGCTCTAGATTGATTTTGACAGCGTGACAGCAATAGATAGATGGCGAAGTGTCTTTTCTTCAACACTGCTGCTGATATATATAGGCTTCGATTGCAACGATCACAAAATTCTCCAAGGAAAATAAATCCCGTTTGAATTGCTGCCAAAATTGTACACCGTAATCGCTGCTCCACTACAAGGTAAATTGCTCATTGATAGAGCCAATTTTTCTTCTTCCAAAATAGTACACACCTTGTCTCCTTAATTCCAGGCAACTGTACGATCCTACGAATCTTTTCCAATTTGAGTAAACGATCGTATTTGAATTTCTTTTATGATTGCGCCTGAAATTCCTTCTGTTTACCAGCTTTTCCTTCGTCGTTTCAAATCCTGCGACTGGAAAAACACGTGAGAAAATTTACCTGCTGATAAGCATATTATTTTTCCACCGACTGGTCCTTTGTAAAATACTACTACTGATTTTCTGGTGCAAAGCCAAAACGTTGTCGTATCAACTTATTCAAGCGACATCGTTTTGCTATCAAATAACACCTGCTGGTTGATGTTCACTGTAGCCATCTGCTGGTTTCCCTTAAATAGTGCACCTGCTGACTCTTCTTTTAACGAAAACATCTGCTGAAATAATGCTTCTGCTGATTTGTCTAAGCCAATCAATACGCTGTCATTTCAACTTATCCAAACGCTGTCGTTTCGCATTCTCCAACGAAATATACTAAGCAACTGCTGATTCTCTTCAAGAATTCTTTTCACCTGCTGATAAGTAACTGTGCATCCCAACGACGTCGTTCCAACTTACTTGAACGCTGTCGTTTAGCATTCCTTAGCAAAACACGTTAAAACTCAAATATGTACCATCTGCTGATCGAAACAAGAACACCTGCTGATTGCTCGCAAAGAATGTATCTGCTGACTATCTCTTCAAGAAAGTATCTGCTGAATATCTTTTCAAGAAAGTATCTGCTGAATATCTTCGAGAACAAACTAACCACTGATTGCATACCATCTGCTGATTTCCAACGAAAACCCCAACTGCTGAATTTTATCCCAAAAGACCAACTGCTGAAATCCAATGGATAAACTACCTGCTGAAGTGCCACTGGTCGATTGATAAATGTTCTCCTGTTAGATGCGACAACTGATTGTCCAATAGCAACTTGTCTTATTTTGTTATCACCAAAACTAATAAATTTTATCCTAACAATTTCCCCCTTTTTGGTGATGACAAAACTTCAGCAGCCGAGACAAAAAGATATGCATACAAAGATTTCCTACCCTAAGATCTTCTTTTCAACGATCTCGCTTCCCTTCTCCTTCGTTCTCTATCTCGTTCTGCTGCTGCTTGCCTTTCAAGAGATTCACGGTTGCTATCAGCATCTAACACAGTCTGTACAATGCGTCTCTGTGCCATTTCAATCCTTTCTTCAAGAGATGGAGTTCTTTCAGCACTAGCATTAATTTGAGCATCCGGCGGTTGAGGTCCTCGGCTGCTACTTTCCCCCTTTTTGTCAGCACTGCCCCGATTAATGTAATTTACAAGTTCGCTCAATTGGGCATGAAGAATATTCTGATTCGCCTGTGACTGACTTTGAAATTCCAAGAGTTGGTGACAAAGAGCTTCTTTGGTTTCCTCAACATTATTTTGAACATCATTCAAGCGCGAGGCTAATATGTCTACTTTGGCATTTACTTCTTGTACTTACTTTCGAACATCCGCTAGTCCAGTAAAGATGGAAGCATTCTGAGCTAGGAATTTTTGCGGAAATCATTAAAGCGCAAAGTTTGGACATCATCAATAGTGCGAGCTTCTTGGCGTGCTCCCTGAGATAAATTCTTGAAGATATCTGCTTGATCGCGCAGGGAGTCACACAAGCTTTGTTCAATTTTATGCAGCCGGGAAGAAATGTCATGTTGAGATTCATCTATCTGTGCCAATAGAATGGCCTGAAAATCAGCCAGAGCAGCAGAGAAGTCGATAGAAACAGTTGGTAGAGAGGACACGGGAGCATCTAAATCTGTCGCATCAAAATTCAAAGAAGAAGAACTGTCGGCAGAAGTTGAAGAAGACTGGCGCTGATTTAAAGATAACTGTACACTTGGAGCAACTGAGACTGTATTCTGAGAAATCTGTGCAGTTCTGAAAACCGTTCTATTCAACGCAATTGAAGATAGAAAATCTGTTATATCCGCAGTAGGAAGCCAACTAAACACACTGAAATCAGCAAATACCGAGCAAAACTGAGAAACTCTCAAAGCAAAAACCGGAGACTGGATAGGAGCAACTCTAAAAACTGGTTCAACCAACGACAAAGACCTGCAAAACTGTAGCGAACCAACTGGTAGAAGTCTTTTCGAAGCACAAAACTCAGCGACCTCCAAACAAACATCAGCCCATCTTTTCTTCATCACCCTGAAAAAGTCACTCACCGATGGGAGAGTGTCATCATATTGGCGCTGGCGATGGACTTCACATCGAGCAGGTCATCATTTGGAATCGTCAAAAGAATATCTTCCAGTGACGTCTGCTCATCATCATCGAGCAGGTCATCATTTGTTTTCTTAACCACAGGTTCCTCCTCTGAAAACCGTACCTGCTGGTCTCCACCAGCAGTGTCAACATCCATAGTATCAGCAGGAGAGGTAATTATCCGTTCAGCTGCCCACATAGTAATGAGTTCTTCATGCGAAAGATCAGACCAGTGGCGCTCCTCATTTGTATCAGCTGGTTTATCCCGATCAGCAGAGGCATCAATTACAGTATCAACCTTCCCAATACTAACTTCAACTGATTGAGCGGCAGAGATACCTTCCTCTGCTGCTGGTAGCTTAACATGTTCCTCAATAGCAGGAACATCAGGGCATGGCTCAACCATTTGTAAAGGCACAATCTCTTGTGCTACTGCCATGATCTTCAAGGTAGAAAGAGAAGTAACAGATTTCGTCTTTATTGTTCTCTTCTTTTTGGCCACTGCTACTTCAACATCAGCAGCAGGTCTTTTCTTTGAAGCAGCCTTTGGCTTGGGTGCCCCAGTAGCTTCCTCTGCACCAGCTTTATCATTAAGAGAGACAAATAGGTGCACAGTCTTGTCAGTGAAAATCTTGGAAGCAGGAAACTCGAAAGATTCGCCTAAGTCCAGATTCTCTTGTGCTACTGCCATGATCTTCAAGGTAGAAAGAGAAGTAACAGATTTCGTCTTTATTGTTCTCTTCTTTTTGGCCACTGCTACTTCAACATCAGCAGCAGGTCTTTTCTTTGAAGCAGCCTTTGGCTTGGGTGCCCCAGTAGCTTCCTCTGCACCAGCTTTATCATTAAGAGAGACAAATAGGTGCACAGTCTTGTCAGTGAAAATCTTGGAAGCAGGAAACTCGAAAGATTCGCCTAAGTCCAGATTTGGAATATTCTCCAGCATAAGACTTATTTGAACAGCGAAGCCCTTGGCTTGCTTAGTCCCTGGAGTCACCATTTTCTTAAAAGTGCTGAACAGAATTCTGGCCCAATTCATTCGTACTCCACAAACAATTGATGTCATCAACGAGAACTTTTCGACAGTAATGGAGTTGAAGGACCCAGCCTTTACGGAAATAGCTTTCGCCATAATGTCGCAGATAAGGCGAAACTCGATTTTCATTTGATTCTTCCCTCCTGACAGACTTACCGGCTCACCCGACAAAGAGACGATGCTCCTAGCATCAAAAATAACATCCTTGGGAATCGCTGAAAGATCTCCCAAGCCATCTACTGGAAGATCAAAAGACTCTGCGAACCATTCCTCAGAGATTTCTACTAACTGACCCGCCACTGTACTGATTATTACCCCATCGCGAACTGACGCGTTCTCAAAGAAGTCAACTAAAGCATCTTCATAAATTACAGCTGGGCATCCCAGAAAACCTGCAAGGCCGGATGCCATAAGAGCTTGAAACATGGACACCATACCTTGGTCATCCATTGCGAGAACGGATGTTAGAGTAGATGCCCAACTAGCCAACTTGTGGCGTGTGGGTTTATAGACTCTTGTATGAAACAATCTTTATATATGATATTCGCATTTATTTATATGGCATTCTTTACTTTCATTGTGTGTATGATGATTTACAATTGCATTGAGTAAAGACCTAAAATGCACTTAAGTGTATGTTAGATGTGATAGTGGGTATGACGGCTATCATGAAACACATCTAATAGTCACTGTGTATTCTGAACATGTTCCTAGTCGATTGGGCCGTCAAAATGAGGATAAGGCCGCCCGAGTTCGAGACTAGTATCTGCGATGCGAAGTACCATGTTTCATTGGTAGAGAACATTGTGATGTTCAGAGCATGCAGATAGGTAGTGACCTGGTGATCTATCGAACTACCCTCCTTCGGACTTTCCAAGTGGTTACCATTTGTCGAGTGGATAAGTCCAAGGTCTTGGTTGTACTGATTAGTCCTCATGACTCGAAACGTCATTGAGACTCTACATGATAGGCGTCTCACTTTGACCCGTTTGCCGACTCACTTGGGGTCATAAGGCGTCGGGATTGGGTGAGACCCCGATGCATGTAGGAGTCGATGCATCGTTGTCGAGGATTCACCGCTCGCAGACATGCGTGGATATCCTATGCTATCTGAGGGGATAATAGTGTATGAATCTCTGGCCAGAGTACTAAAAGTGTTTTAGGTAAATGTGTTTACCTAGTTACACTCGCGATGTCACTATTCGATCTCCAAGATGTATGCATAGCTATCGGATCTATAGCGACTCTCGATTTACCAATGGTCGTTGATCTGATCGGGATATATGGATTGAAAGGACCGTACTGTACGCTAACCACGACCAACTGGTTCTTGCAGGCACTATCAGTGATACCTAGGGGATCATGGGGCGATGTTGCTAGACGCTTTTACCATGATCCGTTGGGCAAGTCCGGAATTGTGATTCCGGAGCCACAATGGTTGTGGGACCACGAAAATGGTTTTTCAGATCATAATGTTCAGTTTTGGAAACTGAGTCGATCGTTCCGATCTGATCGGCGATCGGAGTTACGATAAAGTCACGGTGATGGGGATGAACCGAATGTTCACCCATTGGACCCGGGCCCGTTGGGCCGGTCCAAGTCCATCATCATCATGTCTACTTAAGCTAGACCTAGACTTAATTAATCAATACACTCTCATTAAACCCTAACCCTAAGCATTAAGAGCCGCCGCCCCCTCTCCTCAACCTCACGCCGCCGCTCGCCGGAAAATTGTTTCCGGCCAAATTAGACGAGGAGAATCCATCCGAGCAGATCTCGTCAGGCCTTCTAGTGCAGGCTGACGAAGGAATCCCGTCTCTGGTCATGGACCTGATTGACGATATCTACCGCCGCCTATCGGGAAGTGCCGTTTTCTTTACGAAACCGGTCGGAGCCAGGCACAAGTTTCCAGCAAGGTAGCAATCTTAAATGCCCTATAAATGTCATAGCATGTTTTTTTTATCGTATTGATCGTCTCCCGGTATTGTTTTATTCGTTCTTCCGCTGCCTTGCCGGGAGGCGTGATCCGGATCCCAACAGTGGTATCAGAGCCAAGGTTTTCGGATCTGATCAATACAATTGTGCCATAATTGTATCTAACATCGAATTTCAGATTCAAATCAATTCTTTGGATTGATCTCAGCCACCGGGCCGCCGCATGAGGCGGAGCTAGCTGCCGCGCGAGTTCGCGCGCACGTTGCGCGATACCATGCGCACTGGTTGCGCATGGTGGCCGGACATTTGGGCGACGCTTGGCGCCGCTTCGCACCTCGAGATCGGACTCTGCGCCGTTGCACCTGCCACGCTTGTCGCGCGCCTCGGCCGCGCTGGTCGCGCGATGCGGCCGCCACTCGTGCAAGCGTTGCACGCGGCCGGCCTGCTGTTGTGCGATGGCGCTGTTGTTCGGGCGCTGGTTGCCGTGATGGTCGGCTGATGTGCGATGCTGCTGGTCGGGCGACATGCGAGGCATTGCGCGCGGCCGTGCGTCGCGCTTGGCGCGACGTCGCGCGGCTGCCGTGCGAATTTTTCGTGTGGCACCGCCGCCGCCGGCCGCCGCTCCGGCGATGCTCCGGAGATTTCGTGACGGTTTATTTCTTCTAGGGTTTGGTTCGGGCCTGTCCCGGGCAGCCCGTGAAGTTTTCGGGCCGGTATACGATATCGGGCCCGTTTTGGTCGATTTTGAAATTTTGAGATTTTTGGGCCTAAAATTGTTTTAAGCCCAATATGATACAATTAAAATTATCAAAATGTGATTTTAATTTTAAAATATGATTTTATAATGAAATATGATTTTGTTGATTAAATTTTGGTTTTATCGACAAAATACGATTTTATTATAAAATGCGATTTTATGATTAAACTATGATTTTGCGATAAATAATTAGATTATTTAATTTATGCATGTTAATTAGATTATATGCATGATTGGGATGATCGAGAGCCGTGCCCAATTTGTTAGGTGTATGCAATAGGTTTTTGTGATTTGGTTGTATTAATATTTTGATTATCATTTAAAAGTGGGCCTGTTTGTGGCCTGTTCCCATCCCTTGATAAATGTATCCCTTGTATGTCATGGTAAATTTAAATGTAAATTTACTAGATTTAGTGGGAGGACATCCGAAGACGGTTGGACAATGACGACTTATCATTTAAAGTGGGCCTGTTTGTGGCCTGTTCCCATCCCTTGATAAATGTATCCCTTGTATGTCATGGTAAATTTAAATGTAAATTTACTAGATTTAGTGGGAGGACATCCGAAGACGGTGGACAATGACGATCAAGATATTGAAGACCGAAGATCTGTAAAACCGGAAAGCATTGTAATAGGATTGCATTGCATATTGCATTATCCCTAGGATTGGACCCAGGTCCGTGACTGGCAACCACGGACCGCATAGCTCTCGCGATCGATCATCCCAATGTTTCTTTATATATGTTGATATATAGCTTAGTTGAATCCGCATGTTGCATGTTTTTAAATTTGATTTAAAATATATGCATGAGACCAAAGTTTTTCAAAATTAAAATCCCTCGTTTTAAATATGATTTAAAACTTATATCAAGATAAAATGTTTATTCAATAAACTAAAGGGTATTTAAATCTGTTTAAATTAACCCTACCTTCCATCAACAATGGGTGTACGTCGATGCTACCCGTATACATGGCCCGGCTCATATTATTGAGGGGGTCATGTATGCCGGAAAGCTTTCCACGCCATTGACAACTGTTGTGAGTCGGTTAGAACTCCCTTTAACGTTGGCTCATATTATTGGGGACGTTAAGGGGACCGTCCTTCACGACTCAACATTGATGGGTCATCTTGACACGTGATAGTAAACGGCGTCATATTATTGGACCCTTACTGGACGTGAGGTGAATACATGGAGGTTGCACCGGTTGCAATCGGAAACTACCTTTTGGGGGTCATGGATGGCTGATATTATTTGGGTCCATGATCACTTGATTGGACTCCGTGTACCCACTAAAGAAACCTGTTTTCTCGATTTCATTAGAGGGTGGTGAAATCGTTAAAATAGTGGGAGGGTGATTCATAAAACTTAATGACCATGTTTTATGTCTTAGCGTTTATTTTATATATAGTTAGTGATGCATGTCTGTTTTTCTTTTCAGTATTACTACTTATAAAATGGTTTCGATGAAAAACCCGCTCGCTGCTATACTGGATAGCAACAGGTTCACCGGTCTGAACTACCAAGACTGGCTCCACAACCTCAATCTTGTATTGGCTTCGGAGAAGCTCCTCTATACGATAGAGAAGTCCCCTCCGGAGGAAACCCCTGCAGATATCAGACCTGAGGAGCTGATTACGCTTAACCAATGGCGGGACGACGAGGTTAAAGCTCGATGCTATGTGATGGCATCGATGTCCAACGAAATGCAACGGCGCTTTGAGAAGACAAAGTATGTTTCTGCCATACTCTTTCATCTCAAGGAACTGTACGGGGAGAACTCTCGACATGAGAGGTTCACGACTGTCAAGGAGCTGATGACGAGCCGCATGCGCGATGGGACTTCGGTCCGCGAGCATGGGGTTCGTATGATTGGGCTCGTTGAAAAGCTGTCGGGCCTTGATATCACACTTCCAAACCAGCTGTCGGTGGATGTACTTCTCCTCTCGCTACCCGCTGCATTTGACCCCTTTGTGGTCAACTTCAACATGAACAAGCTGGAAGCCACCCTCGAAGAGGTGGTTAACATGCTCGTAGTATTCGAAGGGACCATAAAGAAGGACAAACTCGTCCTCCTTCTGGGTTCTTCTTTCTCTGCGAAGAAGGGGCCCAGACGCAAGAGCAAGAAGCGTTCTGCTCCTGCAAAGGAGGAAAAGTCCGCCAAGAAGCCGAAGGCAAGGGCTTCCAAACCAAACAAGAGTGAGGATGTTTGCCACCACTGCCACAAGGCAGGGCATTGGAGGAGGAAATGCAAGGAGTACCTCGAGCAGTTGAGAACTTCGAAAGATATGTTCTATATTGAAATAAATATGTCTCTTAATTCAACTTCTTGGGTACTTGATACCGGATGTGGATCTCATATCTGCAATGATTTGCAGGTGATGACAAGAAGCCGACGTCTGAGAGAGGTTGAGACCCACTTGAGGCTTGGCAATGGAGCAAGGGTTGCTGCTATAGCTATAGGAGATGTTTATTTATTTATGTCTTCTGATTTTAAGTTGCGAAGCACATACAACAACGATTAAACGGAAACATGATAACTTGAACCCAGCACAACTTTGGCACGCTAGGCTAGGTCACATTTCCCTTAGTAGGATGAACAAGTTTGTTAGGAGTGACATGTTTGATCTGTCAGACATTAAATCCCTACCGACTTGTGAATCTTGTCTTAAAGGAAATATGACCAATCAACCCTTCAAGGGCAAGGTTGAGCGTGCTCAAGGCCTATTGGATTTGATCCATACTGATGTGTGCGGCCTGTTTAGCATTGGTACGAAATACGGTCACACATACTTCATCACCTTTACCGACGATTACTCTAGGTATGAGTACTTGTACTTGATGAAGTACAAGTCTGAATCCTTTGAAAGGTTCAAAGAATTCAAGGCTGAAGTAGAAAATCAATTAGGCAAAAGTATTAAAGCACTTCGATCTGATCGAGATGGTGAATACTTGAATGCTGAATTTCAAGATTATTTGAAAGAGAATGGGATTCTCGCACAGTGGACCCCTTCGGCCACATCACAGCTCAATGGTGTAGCGGAGCGTCGTAATCGGACCTTGTTGGACATGGTTCGATCTATGATGAGCTTCACTGAACTTCCCACCTCGTTTTGGGGCTATGCGCTCGAAACGACGGTAATGTTGTTGAACAATGTCCACACCAAGGCAGTGGACAAAACTCCGTATGAGATATGGATGGGCAAACCACCCAAGTACTCATACATGAGGATTTGGGGATGTCCTGCTTACGTGAAGCAGACAGTGGGAGATAAGCTGGATACGAGATCCATCTTATGCTACTTCATTTGGTATCAAAATAATTCCATTGGATACTACTTCTACTATCCCAGCGAAACAAAAGTGTTTGTTTCTAGGAATGCCACCTTTATGGAAAGGGAATTTCTACTTGATAGAAAAGGCAAAATAGTAGAACTCGAAGAGGTTCGAGATCCAATAGAAGTACCAGGTGAGTCTCCCGCACCTACAGAGCCAGTACCAGAAATGGTCGCACCTAGGAGATCCAAAAGGGTTCCTAGGGCTCCTGAGAGATATGGTTTTCTCCTTGAAGATGATCAAGGTGATCAAGTTGTTGGATCTGATCCAAGAACTTTCAAGGAGGCAATTTCCGATGCTGATTCTAATTTGTGGCTTGAAGCAATGCAGTCTGAGTTTGACTCAATGCATGCTAACCAAGTTTGGACTCTTGTTAACCCTCCCGAAGGAATTGTTCCTATTGGGTGCAAATGGGTATGAAAGAGGAAACTTGGGCCTGATGGCAAGGTAATGACCTACAAGGCACGACTGGTCGCGAAAGGTTACACTCAAAGGCAAGGTGTTGACTATGATGAAACATTATCGCCAGTCGCAATGTTCAAGTCAATTAGAATCATGTTAGCCATAGCCGCATGGTACGACTATGAGATATGGCAGATGGATTTGAAAATTGCGTTCCTTAATGGAAACATTAAGGAAGAGATCTATATGACGCAGCCTGAGGGTTTCACATCTGTTGGAAGCGAGCATAAGGTATGCAAGCTTCAGAGATCGATCTACGGTCTCAAACAAGCATCGCGAAGTTGGAACCTGAGATTCGATGAAACAATTAAGGAATTCGGTTTCATCAAGAATCCCGAGGAGCCATGTGTCTATAAGAAGGTAGTTAAAAGCGCTGTGACGTTCC
>KV005044.1:1411-17834 GCA_001598015.1 Dorcoceras hygrometricum
GCCTTATCCTCATTTTGACGGCCCAATCGACTAGGAACATGTTCAGAATACACAGCGACTATTAGATGTGTTTCATGATAGCCGTCTACCCACTATCACATCTAACATACGCTTTAGTGCATTCTAGGTCTTTACTCAATGCAATTGTAAATCATTACACACATAATGAAAGTAAAGAATGCCATATAAGTAAATGCGAATATCATATATAAAGACTGTTTGTACAAGAGTCTATAAAACCCACACGCCACAAGTTGGCTAGTTGGGCATCTACTCTAACATGCAATCCACCACATATGAACATCAGAACATGCAAAAATCAAAAAGATACATGCTCTAAAATATAAAATAAAACTCACAGCTCTGGAGAAACGGTTGACGAAATCTGTCCCAACTGGAAATGCGTGTGTTTATCTCTGGACCAGGCTCTGATACCAAGTTGTGACGCCCACGCCCATGGGAGCCAACGGATTTGTATAAAAAGAAATAAAAGATAAACGGAAGGGCTGAAATAAAATATTGTAAGTCGTATTTCCTTACAAAAGAAATTCAAACTACCAACGATTGGCGCCAAATAGTAATAACAGATTTCCACAAACAGACTTGAGATACAAAATGCAATTGCGAAATTACAACTTTTGGAACTCTATCTGAATTCACCATTGTTGTAATAGATCTTAATACAGGTTTGAAAAAAGATCAAAAACAACAATAACATTATTGCAGAACCGCCGGCCTTCGATAAACACCCACACACCACAGCTGGATCAGCTCCCGCCTCTCGCCTGCCCAGATCTGACTCACCTGCACCAAGAAAGCTAGTGAGCCTAGGGGCTCAGCAAGAAAAACAGAGAATAACAAGAGCACAATATGCAGTCAGGAACAATACATAAGATATCATAGTTTAAAGGAAGTCATTTAAACATAATTCAATAGTAAACATCTGCTCTAGGAGAACTCAGATCTCAACATTATTTACTTTAGACCTATGGCTAAGAAGCTCTCCTTAGGTCCCGTTGCACCTGATCAAGTTACTTCTGAATTCAGTTACTATATGGCGAAATTCTCCCTATATGAAGGGGCAACTGTCACGCTCGACTGCTGCTCACCCTTCCTATGTGGACCGTCTGTTATCTTTGCCATAAATATTAAAATATGAACATTTTCTTCCTTTAAACATCATCTGGATGAAATCAGATTCAGCATCGGCGTTCACTTCATTTTAAAACTCATTTTCTCACAAAAGAGCATTTTCACTGAGCAGCCAGTTAGGACTAGGGAGAACATATGTCTGAATGAAACAGTTTCTGGGTACAGGATACAATTCAGATGTTAGAGACAGCTGTGACTCTGGGAACACTATCGCTAACAGGAATTTCAGATGTTAGAGTGTAAATTTTGTCGCTAGCGAGGGATTCAGATGTCGCCAGAGGATAGCATTTAGAAACAGATGTCTGTCTATGAAATAATAATGCATAGAAGTAACAACAGATTTTGGCCTCGGTCAACTCAGATGTCAATGAATTGTGTTGGTCAACTCAGATGTCAATGAAGACAACACTATACACAAGGTCGTTCAGATGTCAATACAACTGGATTGGTCAATTCAGATGTCAACGAATTGAGTGGGTCAACACAGATGTCAACACAAAGGTAAAATGGTCGATAACATGAAATCTGAACAAACTTGGATATGAAGCAAAACTGGATAATGGTATAAAATCATGTGTTACTGTGAAATCTGGTTGCTAATATACAAAACAGAAATTTGGCTATGGAACTAGTGTTGCAGTATTACGAACGACAACTAGAGATAGCAGTTCTTCTTATCAAACCATAACAACATCCCGATTCGACCATCATCACCGATTACTTGGAGTCAAGTTCAAACACTGCCATTCACCAGAAGAACTTTGTTACTATACATTTAACTGGAATATGTCATGCTCAGCAATGTAAACAACATCTTTTGCATAAAACACATTTTGAGTTTCCGACGGAAACTAATTGTGAACCCCAAAACAACATACATATTTTTCAAAACCAACAGAGGCATGAACAATAACTGAAAGGGATCAATATATACTTTCATAGCGTAGAAAGAATCAGATTTACTTGCCTTATCACTGGGAAACACAGAGCACAGCAGGTCACCACAGCAAGTCTCCTCAAGCACAACGACGAGCTCCACTGGTTTTAGATGAAAATGAAAGTTTCTTGCAAAATAATGGAACTTATAGTTCATAAGGACAATAGGCATGGGAATTGGTGGGTGTCAGGGGAAAACACTTGAGTAGTCGTGGTGTACCATGCTTAATTCTCAATATTTTATTAAAAGTCCCCTGTCACTATTTTAATTTGTGAAAGCGTTACTGAAATCTAAAAAAACAAAATGAACCATTTCCCATCCCCAAATTGTTTTATTTGTGAAATCTGAAATAGCTCAATTTGTGCTCGGAGTGACATCTCCTCTGCACCGTGTCTAAACTCTGAAAATAAGAAATCAACTTTCAAATAAACAAACAAGTTGAATTCTGAGATTTCGAAAGGGTACTTAAATTAAAAAGGACTAGAAATTGTGGTCCTACGGATTTTGGGGCGTGTTAGGTCCGAAAATTCAGGAAATTTAATGTTAGCAAGCGCCAGTCAAAAGTTAAAAATTTTGCGCTGTTATTATGAGGTGTAATACCTCTGGTTCTTGAACATTAAAACAAAGCACCGGAGACAGATCTGGTATGTAATAAAACATGCGAAAAACACCAGAACTGAATCCTAATTTTAAAACACTTAATGCAAACAGATTTCTGTAAACAGAAATCTGTTCGACTTACTGTGTGTGCATGTATGCGTGAGTGCTAATATAAATTGCATATGCGGAAAGTTTAAATAAATACAATACAAAGCTCATTTGTTTATGGAAGTTCTGACTTCAATGTCCTACGTCTCCCCTTCTTCCTCCTCGGAAGGTTCCACTAGAAGATTTGATCTATACATATTTTACGGACCCGATCCCGCAACTAGCAACTGCGAGAACTCCTAGACTCTACCAGCCCTCGGCTGTTCACTCAATCACTTGTTTAACGCCTCTGTGAGAAAGGCTACAAACACAGAGTTTAACGTCATCATGCTTGGACGGGATCTGATTTTATATTGGGTTTGAGATTCATTCACTATACAATTAATGTGAGTGAATCTCTGTGTGTGTAAGATTTACAGTGTAAGCACAACTCTCAAATGAATAAATCTCACACACTAGGGAAATGCTCTACAAAAGCTAATTAAGACTCAGCAGTAGACACTCGTTATGCGCTCCTCTCTAATGACGGTCTACTGCTTCGTCTCTGTTTTCTTCCCTCTGTTTTTGCACTCTCAATCATCATCTTCTTCCTTCAAATCTTCTCCCTTAAATAGCCTATTCAAATTCAATCCGTTGTACACAAATTCTTCCCGTTTGAAATATGTTCTGTAAAGTACCGACAGGGAATTGTCCTTGTGTCCTTTCTTTTGCAGGCTTTTTGTCGTCTTCAACATTTGAACTAGGCTCAGCAGTTGACATCCAGCTTTAGTAAATCTTCATAATATAATTCGTCAACTGCTTCGGTACTGGTTGTATCTTCAACTACTGCGACTGGTTGTCCAGCTGGTGGTAACGATACCATTTGAAAGTATGTGCTTGCAGCTGGTTCACTGTAGCTTGCGTCTGGATTTCCTATCGACTGGATATGCAAAACACTGTATCCTGCGACTAGATAAACTGTAGCTTGCGACTGGATTACCCAACGACTGGTTGTACTGTAGATCTCGTCTGGATTGACTTTGTCTTTGCGCTACGTCTGATTTTTCTTTACAGCGTTTGGTTTTGATTGATGCGCAACGGCTGGTTCTCTTTTAATTTCACTGTAGCTACCTGTTGGTTATGATCATCGCAAAAACCATCTGCTGAATCTTATCGTGAAGGCAAAACACTGTCGTATCCATTTATCCAAACGACATCGTTTTGCTATCGCTAGCTTCAAGTACCATCGACTGGTTCTACTGTAGCTCACTGCTGATTGTGATGACATCACTGATGATGTCATCATCGCTGATCGCTAGCTTCAAGTACCATCGACTGGTTCTACTGTAGCTCACTGCTGATTGTGATGACATCACTGATGATGTCATCATCGCTGATCCAGCTCTTGCGCTTCTTGTCAACTGCTGATTGTGATGACATCACTACTGACGTCATCATCGCTGATCCCAGATTCCTTTTAGCGCTCCAGATGGTTTTTGTTCTTCATAACAGGTTCCAGACTTTAACTATTTAGTGAACGAGATTTCTTCAATCTTCACACGATCAGACTTCTACTGTTCATCTTCCTTTTCGAACATTTCTCCAACAGACTTCATCGGATTTCTCTTATTCCAATTTGCATCTCCTGATCAGCTTTCTCGTTCTTCTCATAATAAAGCATTTTCCAGATTTCAACTTTTCATCTTATTTAAGTTATGCACACTACGTAGAGACATTAGAAACACAATAACAGGTTTTGTGTAATTCAAAACTCAGAACTGGATCTGTGTAAACAGATCCATCAGGGCGCTACAGAAGCCGTCGTCTTTTCTCTGAAGATTTGGCGCCACTATCTTTATGGTGAACAGTTTGTGGTGTATACTGACCACAAGAGTCTTCAGTACCTTTCTCCCAGTCCGACTTGAATATGAGGGAGTGCAGATGGATGGAGCTGCTTAAGGAATTCGATTGCTTGATTCAGTATCGCCTGGGAAAGTGAATCTAGTTGCCGATGCGCTTAGCAGGAAAGCTCAAGCGTCGATGCTTGCATCCCTAAATATCTCGAAGGTCTATGAGCATCTGAGCACTACTGGTTGGCGTTTCTACCCAGGTGATTATCATGTTCATGGTGTCATCTTTTCAAGTCAAGCCACAGATTTTTTCGGACATCAAGTCAGCCCAGAGGACTGACCTATATATCCACGAGCTGAAGTTGAAGACTCAAGCTGGTCAGCTGGATTACTCTGTCGCATCTGATGGTTGTTTTAGGTTTTGAGGCAGGATAGTAGTGACTAACCTGATCGATTTGATGGAGATGATCTTAAGGGAAGCTCACTGCAGTCGACATAGTGTCCATCCTGGTGCAAGGAAGATGTACCATGCCTTAAAACCACACTATTGGTGGGCAGGTTTGAATAATGATGTTGCTGATTTTGCTGCTCGATGCCTGAATTTTCAACAAGTCAAGGCGGAAATGATCAGATATGGTAGGCTATTGCAGATTTTAGAGGTGCCCCAATGGAATTGGGAGTATGTAGCCATGTATTTTGTTACCCATTTTCCTCGTGCCAGCCATAGATGTGATGCCATTTGGGTGGTGATTGACAGAATTTCGAAATTGGCTCAATTTATTCCCTACAATATAACGAATTCCTTGAAGAAAATGGTGAAACTGTACATAGATTTTGTAGTTCGATTGAATGGACTGCCTGTATCCATAGTTTCAGACAGAGATCCGAGGTTCACTTCTAGATTTTGGAAGAGTTTACAAGCAGCCTTAGGTACCAGATTGGATATGAGTATATCATCCCTAACTCGATGGCCAATATGAGAGGACTATATATACCTTAGAGATATGATACGAGCTTTTGTCATGAATTTCAGTGGTATTTGGTAGGATTCCTTATCACTGGTGGAATTTTTGTACAATAACAGCTACCAGGTAACGATTGGAATGGCACTGTTCAAAGCATTGTACGGTAGGAAGTGCAGGTATTCAATCTGTTGGGAAGAATTAGAGGAAAAGCAGTTGTCTCCACCTGAATTTGTGCAGCAAATGAGGGATCATGTTGATCTAATTCGACAGCGTGTGAAGGCTGCACAAGATAGCCATGATAGTTATACAAATCGGCGGTGTCGACCTTTGGAATTTCAGGTTGGTGATCGAATATTCTTGAAATTTTCTCCTTTAAGAAGTGTTATGAGATTTGATCTCAAGGTAAAGTTAGCTCCTCGTTATGTTGGACCTTATGAAATTGTGGAAAATGATCGGTTGACTTATCGTTTGCTGTTGCCACCCGAGTTGTCATCACTTCACGATGTGTTTCACGTGTCTATGTTGAGAAAGTATGAACTGGATCCTTCTCATGTGCTACGAACGGACTAGGTAGAGCTAGATCCGATGTTGAGTTATGTTGAATATCCCTTGAAAATTCTGGACAAGAAGGAGAAACAGCTCAGGAACAAGACCATTCCCTTGATGATGGTCCAATGGAGCAAGCATGGCAGGGAAGAGGCTACGTGGTAGCTAGAGGAGAAGATGCAGCGAGAGTGGCCTCATCTGTTTCAGTATGCACCTTACTAGCTTTCATAGATAGAATTCTAGATGTTGTTTTCCCAGTTAACTCAAATTCCTGGTTCGTAGTTGTTCTGTGAGTTTTAGAACTGCTGCATGCGTTCTGTGTTGCATATTCTAAGTTTTGGTCATTTGCTATGTTCTGTGATGCTGAGGTGTAGATCAGCTCGGAGTTTGGTGTTTGATTTCGAGGACGAAATCTTGTTTTAGTGAGGGAGAAGTGTGAGACACGAAAGATTAGTGGAGCAATTAATCTAACTAATTGGGTTCAGTATGGGTCAGACCAGGTGTGAGCTGGTCTGGGACGGACCAGCCCTGAGCTGGTGTGCTCTAAGGAATGAAAGCTGGTCTGTGTGCATTAGAACAGCTTTGGATTGTTGGAGAGATCTTCGTAGTGGTGCACAACTTAGGAATGCTGCCGTCTGAGCGTAAGCTGTTAAGGCTATGAGAGCGTGAGCTGCCCTGTGAGAGAGGGTTCTTAGCTGGATTGTACAACTGGTGGGTCGTGAGCTGGGCTGAGGGAAACCATCTTAGAGGGGCGAAATCTATTAGCACTTCATGGACCAGCCCGGTTCGTGGTTTTAGTGTGGACCGGTACGGTTCATGGGTACCAGCTTAGGCAAGAGCTGGAAGTGCATGAGCTGGTCTCCATACGCGTGAACTAGTTGTCCCGATCTGGAGTGTGGTGCGACGTCGTTTAGTGATACCAGCTTAGACGCTAGCTGGATGGTAAGCGTGAGCTGGGCAAGGCGTAATATGTTCTAGTAGGAGCAAGCTGGATGAAATATACCAGATGGGAGAGAAGGCCATGTACTGGGTTACACCTGAACTGGTACCAGCCTAGACCCCGAGCTGTCGGTGGCTACTGTTCATAGATCACGGGAGACTTGAATTATAAATATGGACTTTGATCGTGTGCACGCCATTTCTTTCCAACATTTAGAATATTTCTCTCCCGTAAACGTACCCTTTACTGTGTCGAAACCCTTACTGTTCAACAAGCCTTATCTCCTCCGATTTCTGACGATAGATGACGTATCTTGGAGAAAGATTGGTAGCACTGAGTTCCCCTTTCCAAGACGCTTCTTCCTATATCGATTTTGAAGAATTTGGTAGACGATAAGAGTGAACACAAACAAGTTACAGTGTGATGTTGGTTCGTATCCCGACCGATTGGTTCTCCCATTCAGGTAGTGCTTTCTAATAAGTGTCAGATCCTACCTTACGCTTCGCTTAGAGCTAACAGTCATATTTGAAGGGTGGGATAGAGCTGGGTGAGCTGGTGGCTCCCAGTTCGCGTTCTGTGCTTCCTGTCCCTAAGCTGGTCGTTGTTGTTTGGCTAATAAGGTTACAATTCTTAGTTTCTCGGAACTCTGGTTTGGTAAATTGTAGAACAGGAGCTAAGGTACAAATTTGAGCTTGTATTAAAGCTTCGGATAAGCTTGGATATATGTGTATGCTTGCTGGTATGTTGTGCAATGCGTATGCTATCGTGAGGATGTTACCGACTTCTATTCTGTGCTAGTTATTGCAAGCTGTTGTATTTGGCATACACGAATACTTCTATTGAGGACGAGCGGCAATACCGTGCTCCTCATCTCCCAGTTGATCTGGTTGTTAGCTGCTACGAGACGAGTGGATAGCAACCACGCTCTCATGAGCTTGGCAACAACAAGTAGAGTACTCTGGCTTATGCTTCTGTTACAGTATGTTGAGACGAGTGGATAGCTAACACGCTCTCACATACCTCATGGCCACTTCTTTCTTTCGACCTGTGTCAGCTATTGAGTTTTTCTTGAGCTCCTTTGGCTTCTTGTTTCGATTTTACCCTAGTGCCCTTGAATTTTGCCGTCTTCATGCATAGCACATTCATCTATATATGTGGCTGTTTAATTGTTGTTTTAGTTTGCTCTCTGTACTGGGGTTTGACCCCTATTTCTTTGGGGATGTTTGGTTTGTTGTGTGCCATTCAGGTTTTCCCGGTTATTCAGCTAGCCGTGGAGGTGAGTCAGCTGGTGTTATGATTTTCAATTTTAGCCACTTTTAATGCTTCCGTGGTTGTGATTTGCGTGTTTAATCTATGTTCGTGCACCGGGCCTGACACAGAACATGGCTCTGATACCAACTTGACATTTCCTAGTCTCGTTTCCTAATAAATAAATGTTAGGATTTTTTAAAAAAAGGATAATATAATTAATGTAAAATATTTTGCACTATAAAACAATATTTATGAAAGAAATAATTGAAGGTTCAAGGAATTTAAATAAGTGTATAGAGTAGCAAGCATCATCAAAATGTTCCACCATTTAAATTCTCAAGTGACTCGAATGCAATACCCATTAAAATAATCCATCGTACTCTGCTTTAAATCACTCAACTTAAATAAATTATTCATTCCTTTTGCAAAAAACACGAGGTCGCTAGGTGTATGTCACACCGAACTCTTATCCACTCATGGGTACTGTCCCTAATCTCAGCATCCGAATCATCTGCACCGATCAAATATAGTGAGTCTAAAAACTCAACAAGTACAAATTTTAAATAACGAGTACTAAATAATACAATCACATGCACTAAAGTATTACACTCAAATTAATTTTTCTCGACATTAAATGCATAAAAATGATTATTCCTTTAAAATCATGCATATGAAATAAAATCGCTAAAATAAAACTTTTTGTGAACTCCGTTTCTTGACTGTGGACCTTCTACATCAAGTCGCTTGATCAAGCTATATATTGTTGGCTCCGCGGTGGATCCGGATCCCGCTCCTGGGGCGCAGTGGAAGAATTTAAAAATTGGAGCCCGAGAACGATCAATACACCTAATCTGGTCCACGACCAGAATCTCAACTCCTTTGCCGGTTTGCAATAGAAAATCGACGAAAATTTCACGGACGTAATCTCCTCGTCGAGATGGTCGCAACAAATTCCGGCGGAGGGCGGCGGCGGCGGAGGCATCGACGACGACGGGCGCGACGACGAGGGGAGAAGGGAGAGGGGAGGAGTATCCTGAATAGCTTTTGGTGTTTTTCTTTCTCCCTATTGAAAGTGTTTCCTCATTGCCATATTTATATATTGAGGGATAAAGTTTGATTTGAACAAAACAGTGAACATTCGGTTCAAGTCGAACTGTGAACATTCGTTTCAACTCGACACATTCGGTTCAAGTCGAACACTGAACATTCGTTTCAATTCGAATAGTGAATATTCGTTTCGACTCCCTCGATTTTGGTCTCACCATAATACCGGTCAATGATCAGATATCACCGATTTACTCAGTTTAGAAAACTGATCATTATGATTCAAAATCAAAATTTCGGACCACTAAATCTATATATGACAGGTTTATCACATTAGCTAAATATGGAAGTCCTACTCCCTTAGTTACCTTTAGGAAGTCATACTCCCAACCTTCCTCCTATTATACTCAACATTTTGAGTACCATATCCGTACGAGAATTGAGAAATCAGTACTTGTGTGACCTTCAATGGTTCCAGGATACAACTAGCCGTGGGCTCACAACATTTGTGACTCCGAAAACATATTTTCGGACTTACCCATATAATCACGGTAAAGCGTCTAGAAACATCGCCCCATGATTCCCTAAGTATCACTGATAGTTCCTGCAAGAACCAGTCGGTCATGGTTAGCTTAAATTACGGTCCTTTCAACTCAAATATCCTGAGCAGATCAACGATCATTGTAAATCGAGAGTCGCTAGAGATCCAGTTTCCATGCATACATCTTGGAGATCAAATAGTGACATCGCATTGTTACTAGGTAAATCCATTTACCTAAAACACATCTAGTACTCTGGCCAGAGATTTGTCACACTATTATCACCTCAGATAGCATAGGATATCCATGCACAAGGTGGAGCGGTGAATCCTCGACAACGAAGCATCGACTCCTACATGCATCGGGACCTCACCCAACCTACCCCGCCACCTGATAATCCCAACTGAGTCGGTAAACGGGTCAAAGTGAGACAACTATCATATAGAGTGTCAATGATGTTTCGAGTAATAATGACTAATTTGTACAACCTAGACATCGGACTTAATCCACTGACAAATGGTAACCACTTCAAAAGTCCAAACGAGGGTAGTTCGATAGATCACCAGGTCACTTTCAATCTGCATGCTCAGAACATCACTATTTTCCCTACCAATGAAATGTGGTACTTCTCATCGCAGATGCTAGTCTCAAGCTCGGGCGGTACTTATCCTCTTTTGGACGGCCCAATCGACTAGGAACGAGTTTAGAATACACAGTGGTTATTAGATGTGTTTCATGATAGCCATAAAATCCACTATCACATCTAACATACACTATAGTGCATTCAAGGTCTTTATCCAATAATTGTAATAATAACAATGAAGATAAAGAATGCGAATTTCATAAATAAAGATCGTTTTACATAGAGTTAACAAGAACCCACATGCCACAAGTTGGCTAGATGTGCACCTACTCTAACATATATAACCATAGTACTAGGATGGAAAGGCATCCCAATACTTCTTTGAAGTCCAGTCCCGTAAAGTGCAAGGCACCCCCGTACTTTGCCAAACTCCATTATGCGTCAATTTGATATGACCACACGGTACTTTTCCGGCCCCATATCCGTAATAAATAACCATAGTCAAGTCGCATCATTCAAAATATTTTCCTCATGCTTACCTCATTATTTTTCTCAAGCCTCAAACTTTTTCATATTTTCTTCAACATAAAATTTTCATAAAATAATAATAATTCAGACTAATTGGAATAAATTTCTAAAACTCATAAAATAATCTTATCAATCATCAAATTAATCATGTCATGCTAATGGGCTGCCCCTAGGACTCAAAACCCGAGATGACAATATGCCTAACGAGACGAAGTTTGAGCGACTAAATCGTAAAATTCATTAAAATTTAACTTAACGAAATCGCACCCCGTCTAGACTCACATGACCGTAACTTGATGTTCTAGCTCTTGGAACCAACTAGACCAGACCATGATGACCTACGCGACCTATCGACGTCGTAATGTCATTGTTCGCGCACAGACCGTCAAACTAGGCGACAGGACCAAAGAAAATCATAACTAATTAATTTCTCTACCAAATCTCTCTGTGTTTGGACAAAAATGACCCGAACGGGATGGGCTAACTACGGGGACCAACCATATCCGACCATGATGCCCAACACGACCAACCCGAAATCTACTAGTCCACTGTTCGTGTACAGAATGTCCACCAACACCTGTACAGTCCAGCCCTCAATTCACCATTCTCCTTGACACCAAGTGTCAGGACCCGTGCTAATCGACCAGGATTAAAGCACAATTAAGCACATAATCACGGAAGCATAAAAATAGGGCTTAAAAATTTTTCAAACGTTTGGGCCTGAACTATTAAACAGTCATTCAAAATAATACATACTCAAAATAAGATTTACTCAAATCCAACCACAAACAGGTAATCAATCAAACTTAAATATCAGATCCCCAAAATACATAGAAACTCAGGGCATCCCCTGGTTCAATACATAATATAAATACACTGGGACTCAACCAAACGTGGATCTACTAGTTGAAGCTCCACTCTACCTAGCCAGATTACCTGCAGCTCCTGCAATGGGCAACAAAGACCCAGAACACAAAAGCAGGAAAAGAAATATGAGGTCGAGCACTAAGACAACAACAACTCATAAACATGCAGTATATCAAAACATTAATGCATGAGGGCTGTCAAAGAATCGGTCGTCTAGGCCAACGAGTCAGCTGGAAAATCAAAGGCGAGCCTCTATACCACGCACAGCCAATCATCCGGTGGAAATCATCGGTCCGTGATCTTCAGGGCTGGCCACTCAATTACCCATCACAGCTTGGTGGTATTCAGAAACGATGACTCATTCAGTCACCACTCAGATGATAGATTTGGACCTTTCAGGCACGACACATCTGTCTGCCGATCACAACGTGGCTCTTAATCAGGTTTCAATCGATCAACAGGCTCAATATGTATGCATGTATGCCAAGAAATTCATATCTAATTTCCACATGCATATTTCACGTAAAACATAACATAGATTCAAGAAATGAGCCAAACTTGTTTCACGTAAAACATAAAATACGCAACACACCATTCATGCTCCAAAATACTGCACGCTTATGCCAAAGCTGTAATCAGAAGCTCAATTCGTACCTCAGATCTCAGTTTCTACTGAAATAGATCTCACCAGGGCATGACAACCTTAGCCTGCTCAAAACTACTTCCTCGCTGGTCTCGACAAACACAACAGGAACTATCTGGGAGCTCAAATCTGTCAAAGCATCTAACAATTCAACTCAAATCTGAACTTATACACCTTACTGTCTACGGTCAGAACTCAAATCTGGCACGCTTATGCCAAAGCTGTAATCAGAAGCTCAATTCGTACCTCAGATCTCAGTTTCTACTGAAATAGATCTCACCAGGGCATGACAACCTTAGCCTGCTCAAAACTACTTCCTCGCTGGTCTCGACAAACACAACAGGAACTATCTGGGAGCTCAAATCTGTCAAAGCATCTAACAATTCAACTCAAATCTGAACTTATACACCTTACTGTCTACGGTCAGAACTCAAATCTGGTTCTACCTATCAAATCAGGTTCTAACAGCTAGAACTAAGCTTGAAAAAGTAAGGAAACACCTACCAAGAAGTTGAAACGAGCTAAAGAACTCTCGGGTCAGCTATCGTAGGAATTCACGAACACTGAAATTCCTTCGTGCTCCTCCTACACATCTACTCAGGTCGCCTAACTGGTAACAATCGAAAGGGCTAAGGGAGACGAGTTCAGCGTCACCCACCTTGCTCCAAACTACGGCGGAAATCGACGGTAAATCGGAGAAATAGTGTTCGATAAACAGTAACTACCGAGGGTTTCACTGGGAAAGACGAAAAGAAATTTCGGGTTCGAAATACGCTAAGTGCTAATCAGCTCTTGCATTTAAATCTTTGAGTCAAAGCCTATAGTGGAAGTCAACCCCGACATAACCAGATCTCTGCATCAGATCTTAGCACTAAGGCACAAGTCCTCAAAGCTTATCCCAGAGTTAACTCAAATCTGAGTTCTCAATGCTAACACTAAACACAAGCGTAACTAATCAAAACGACGACGTACCAAGGTTCCTGCTCGCACAAGAAAAACGACGTCGCACTGCCTCACGTATGAAACAGATCTCAGCACTCACTGCTGCCCACGCTTAACCAAATCTGAATAACGCTAAAAACAACGATCAACTCAGCAACGTTGACCAACACGTGGCACCTTCTGCGCCAACTCTTACATCAACGTTCGCTCGCTACACAGCACCGTTGACCCATGTTGACATCTTGTGATGCCACTGAACAGATCCCATACACTAGCGAGACATCTGAAATTGCGAAACGATGACACATCACTTCCCCCTCCAGCCTCTATTACTCAGATGTCACTCGCTAACACCTCAACTGAGTATTCAAATCTGAATACTTACTGGAATCATATCTCTATCGAAAGACTCAACGAATCAATTCCAAATTCAACACAGATTTCTCCCGATAGCCCCTAGCACTCTAATATGAACAATTCTAAACCAAATCTGAAATTCGAAAATCCATAACTCCCGTGACTAATCCCAACAAAACTTGATTACCCAATAAATCACAAATTGTCGAATCTCAATCCTCACATTCTCCCCACCTTAAGAGATTTCGTCCTCGAAATCAAAGACAAACACGGGGCAGAATCGATAAATTGCCAAAATTAACTAACACAACTCCACTGTCAAAGCTCAAACAGATGAGGCCACTCTTGTCTCATCTTCTCCTCAAATTCCCCAGTGGTTTCCTCTTGGCCATGCTTACTCCATTGAACCATCACCAATGGAATAATCTTATTCCTCAACTGCTTCTCCTTCCTATCCAGAATCTGAACTGGATACTCAACATAGCTCAAGGCAGAATCTAGTTCAACTTCATCAGTCCTCAATAGATGGGATGGATCTGGCTCATATTTTCTCAACATTGACACATGAAAAACATCATGTACCACTGCTAATTCATAAGGCAGCTGCAATCTATAAGCCAACCGTCCAATCCTTTCAACAATCTCAAAGGGACCAACAAATCTAGGAGCTAACTTGCCCTTAAATCTAAACCTCATAACACTTTTGAAAGGAGAAATCTTAAGGAATATGTTGGGGAACCGTGGCGGATCCGGATCCCGTCTACCGGCGAGGCAGCGGAAGAATAAAATTAGGCCGGGAAACGTTCAATATAATTAAAAACTACTGCAAACTATGAACCATTCATAGGGCGTTTAGTCAGTTACCTTGCTGGCGACTTGCGCCTGGCTCCAACCGGAATTACAAGAAGACCGGCTCTTCACGGTAGGCGGCTGTAGATTCGTCAATCAGGTCCACTACCGGAAGGGAGACTCCTTTGTCAGCCTGCACTAGAAGGACTGACGAGATCAGCGCGGACGGATTCTCCTCAAAAAGTTGGCCGGAGCAACTGCGGCGAGGGGCGGCGGCGGCCGCGCGTGGCTGGCACGGCGGCGGCGGCGGCGGCTTGGAGAGGAGGGAGGCGGCCAAGGTGTGCTAGGGTTAGGTCTTGTGAGTTGTGATACAAGTGTATTATGACTAATGAAGCCCTTGTCAACTTTAAGTAGATTAGTGGTGGACTTGGACCGGCCCAACGGGCCCGGGTCCAAATGACGATATCCATCACTACAACTTCATTACAACTCCGATCGCTGATCAGATCGGACCGATCGACTCATTTCCAAAACTGAATATTATGATGTGAAAAACAATTTTTCAGATCATCAAACCCTAAATGGAAAAATGACCGTTTTACCCCTCAACAGCGGGAAATCACGATTTGACCCCTGTTGACTCTTCGGAAGTAGAACTTCCAAAAATTCTATTCATATGCTCAACACATTGAGCTCAGTATCCGTGAGGGAATCTTGAATCCAGTACTTGTGTGACCCTCAATGGTTCAGGGATACAGCTAGCCGTGGGCCCACAACCATTGTGGCTCCGGAATCACAATTCCTGACTTGCCCATCGGATCATGGTAAGAGCGTCTAGCAACATCGCCCCATGATCCCCTAGGTATCACTGATAGTGCTGTTGGGAATCCAGATCCGCCCCCCGGCTAGGCAGCGGAAGAACAATAGAATGAACGCCGGGAGACGATCAATACGATAAATTCAAAACAAACTACGACATTCATAGGATGTTTAAGCGAATTACCTTGCTGGCACTTGTGCCTGGCTCCAACCGTGATTACAATAATCCGGCTCTTCTTAGTAGATTGCGGTAGTTTACGCCAATCCGGTCCACGACCAGATCCGAGACTCCTTCATCAGGCTGCACTAGAAGCCCTGACGAGATCAGCACGAACGGATTCTCCTCGTCGAACTGGCCGGAAACCAATTTCCGGCGACGATCGGCGGCGGCGGCGGCGGCGGCGCGTGGGAGGCGGCGGCGGCGGCTTATTCGAGAGAGGGAGGCGGCGTTTTGCTTAGGGTCTAGGGTTATGAGAGCTTATTCTTTTAATCAAGACTCTTAATGTATTTAAATATATAAGTGTAGGAATTGGACCGGCCCAACGGGCCCGGGTCCAACAATGAACATTAAGTTCATCTCCACCACCGAGACTTCATCGTAACTCCGATCGCCGATCAGATCGGACAGATCGATTCAGTTTCCGAAACTGAATCATATAATCTGAAAAACCATTTTTCAGAACCCCAGTGCAAAATGACCGTTTTGCCCCTCAACAGCGGCAAACCCCGGTTTGACCCCTGTTGACTTTTAGGAAGTCGGACTTCCCGAAATCCTCTTCTCGTGCTCAACACATTGAGCTGAGTATCCGTGCGGGAATCTCGAATCTAGTACTTGTGTGACCCTCAATGGTTCAGGGATACAGCTAGCCGTGGGCCCACAACCATTGTGGCTCCGGAATCACAATTCCGGACTTGCCCATCGGATCATGGTAACATCGCCCCATGATCCCCTAGGTATCACTGATAGTGCCTGCAAGAACCAGT
>KV005044.1:24869-51763 GCA_001598015.1 Dorcoceras hygrometricum
CGGAAGACCCCCGGACGGCGGCCGCACGGCGGCGGCCACCGCCACATATCGCGCGCGACACAAGGCCGCGTGATGCGCGAAGCACGGCCGCGCGACCACGCAACAAATTGCGCCAATCAAGCAGCCACCGTGCGTCTCCAGTTCGCGCAACCATGCGTGATCATCGTCCGGCCAGCAGCGCACAGTAGCGCAACAATTGCGCTGGACAGTGGCTAGCCATGTGCGACAACCGCACATGCATCGCGCGCGGTGGGGCGCCGCCATGCGCGGCGGCGCCGCGGCGGTTCCAGACAATTTTTTGTTTGATCTCAATCTGAAAAATAGAGATTAGATACAATATGGCAACAATTGTATTGAAGGATCCGAGCCATAGCTCTGATACCACTGTTGGGGAACCATGGCGGATCCGGATCCCGTCTCCCGGCGAGGCAGCGGAAGAATTAAATTAGGCCGGAAAATGTTAAATACAATTAAAAACTACTGCAAACTATTAACCATTCATAGGGCATTTAGTCAGTTACCTTGCTGGCGACTTGCGCCTGGCTCCAACCGAAATTACAAGAAGACCGGCTCTTCACGGTAGGCGGCTGTATATTCGTCAATCAGGTCCACGACAGGAAGGGAGACTCCTTCGTCAGCCTGCACTATAAGGCCTGACGAGATCAGCGCGGACGGATTCTCCTCAAAAAGTTGGCCGGAGCAACTCGGGCGAGGGGCGGCGGCGGCGGCGCGTGGCGGGCACGGCGGCGGCGGCGGCTTGGAGAGGAGGGAGGCGGCCAAGGTGTGCTAGGGTTAGGTCTTTTGAGTTGTGATACAAGTGTATTATGACTAATTAAGCCCTTGTCTACTTTAAGTATATTAGTGGTGGACTTGGACCGGCCCAACGGGCCCGTGTCCAAATGACGATATCCATCACTACGACTTCATTACAACTCCGATCGCCGATCAGATCGGACCGATCGACTCAGTTTCCAAAATTGGATCTTATGATGTGAAAAATAATTTTTCAGATCATCAAACCCTGAATGGAAAAATGACCGTTTTGCCCTTCAACAGCGGGAAATCACGATTTGACCCCTGTTGACTCTTAGGAAGTCGAACTTCCAAAAATCCTCTTCATATGCTCAACACATTGAGCTCAGTATCCGTGCGGGAATCTTGAATCCAGTACTTGTGTGACCCTCAATGGTTCAGGGATACAGCTAGCCGTGGGCCCACAACCATTGTGGCTCCGGAATCACAATTCCGGACTTGCCCATCAGATCATGGTAAGAGCGTCTAGCAACATCGCCCCATGATCCCCTAGGTATCACTGATAGTGCCTGCAAGAACCAGTTGGTCGTGGTTAGCGTACAGTACGGTCCTTTCAATCCATATATCCCGATCAGATCAACGAACATTGGTAAATCGAGAGTCGCTAAAGATCCGATAGCTATGCATACATCTTGGAGATCGAATAGTGACATCGCGAGTGTAACTAGGTAAACCCATTTACCTAAAACACTTCTAGTACTCTGGCCAGAGATTTATACACTATTATCCCTCAGATAGCATAGGATATCCATGCATGTAAGTGAGCGGTGAATCCTCGACAACGAAGCATTGACTCCTACATGCATCGGGACCTCACCCAATCCCGCCGCCTAATGACCCCAAGTGAGTCGGAAAACGGGTCAAAGTGAGACGCCTATCATGTAGAATATCCATGCATGTAAGTGAGCGGTGAATCCTCGACAACGAAGCATTGACTCCTACATGCATCGGGACCTCACCCAATCCCGCCGCCTAATGACCCCAAGTGAGTCGGAAAACGGGTCAAAGTGAGACGCCTATCATGTAGAGTCTCAATGACGTTTCGAGTCGTGAGGACTAATCAGTACAACCAAGACCTCAGACTTGTCCACTCGACAATTGATAACCACTTGGAAAGTCCGAACGAGGGTAGTTCGATAGATCACCAGGTCACTACCTATCTGCATGCTCAGAACATCACAATGTTCCCTACCAATGAAACATAGTACTTCGCATCGCAGATACTAGTCTCAGGCTCGGGTGGCCTTATCTTCATTTTGACGGCCCAATCGACTAGGAACATGTTCAGAATACACAGTGACTATTAGATGTGTTTCATTATAGCCGTCATACCCACTATCACATCTAACATACACTATAGTGCATTCTAGGTCTTTACACAACGCAATTGTTAATCATCATACAAGACAATGAAAGTAAAGAATGCCATAAATAAATGCGAATATCATATATAAATATCGTTTCATACAAGAGTCTATGAACCCACATGCCGCAAGTTGGCTAGTTGGGCATCCACTCTAACAGAATACTCTATCACCAACTTCGAATTCCAGAGGTCGGCGTCTTATGTTAGCATAGCCAGTGAAGCGATCTTGTGCAAACTTCATTCTACTTCGAATTAAAAAAATCTGATCTTTCATATGCTGCACAAAATCAGGGGTCGAAAGCTGTTTCTCACCAACTTCTTCCCAACAGATTGGAGATCTACAGTTGCGACCATACAACGCTTCGAATGGTGCCATCCCAATAGTCACTTGGTAGCTGTTGTTATAAGAAAACTCAACCAACGATAAATAATCCTGCCAGCCACCATTGAAACCCATCACAATTGCTCGTAGCATATCATCTAAAGTCTGAATGATCCTCTCAGATTGTCCATCTGTCTGAGGATGATAGGAAGTGCTCATCGCCAATATCGAACCCATAGCTGCTTGCAAACTCTTCCAGAATCTATATGTGAATCTTGGATCTCTGTCGGACACTATAGACACAGGAGCTCCATGCAATCTAACCATGGTCGATGTACAATCTCGCCATATTCTTCATCGAACACCTCACATCATAGGGAATGAAATGGGCTGACTTCAAAAGTCTATCAATCACTACCCAAATCGCATCGCATCCCCTACTCGATAGAGGTAAATGACTCACAAAGTCCATAACAATGTGCTCCCAATTCCACTGAGGAACTTCTAAACTTTGCAACAATCCACCAGGTCTCATCCTTTCGGCCTTGACCTGCTGACAGTTCAAACATCTAGCAACAAAATTGGAAATGTCGCTCTTCATTCCTTCCCACCAGTAGTGAGACTTCAAGGCATGGTACATATTTCTCTCGCCCGGATGCACACTGTACCGACTACAATGCTCTTCATGCAAAATAGTCTCTTTCAAATCTATCAGGTTCGGAACCACTAGTCTACCTCGAAATCTCAGACACCCATCAGAAGCAATAGTAAAATCTTCAGACTGACCATTCTGGGCCTTAATCTTCATGTCATGAATGTAAGGATCAGTCCTCTGTGCCTCCCTGATGTCAATCAAAATCTGTGGTTCAACCTGAATCGAAGCAATTATGAAGTACTGATCACTCGGCTGGAATCGCCAACCAGAAGTACCCAACTGCTCGTGGACTCTCAAGATACTCAAAGATGTTAGCATCGCAGGCTGGGCTTTCCTACTCAAATCATCGGCTACCAAGTTCATCCGCACAGGCTGATACTGAATCTCACAATCGAAATCCTTGAGCAACTCCATCCAACGACGCTGTCTCATATTCAGATCTGACTGGGTGAAGATATACTCCAAACTCTTGTGGTCGGTGTACACCACAAACTCTTCACCATACAAATAGTGACGCCAGATCTTCAAGGCAAAGACAATCGCTGCCAATTCCAAGCCATGAACAAGGTACCTCGTATCATGGGGCTTCAATTGTCGAGACGCATACACAATCACGTACCCGTTCTGTTGGCGCAGCGGCGGATCCGTATCCCGCTCCAGGGGTGCAGCGGAAGATTTTAAAATTTTGCACCGGGAACGTTCAATACATAATGATAATGGAAATAAAACATCCATAGGGTGTTTTAGAACAGTACCTTGCTGGCGTCTAGGCGCCTGGTTCCGACCAATTTCACGAGGAAATTGGCACTTCAACGGTTGGCGGTTGTCGTTCTCCGAATCCGGTCCACGACTGGAATCACGACTCCTTCGTTAGTCTGCACTAGAAAACGTGACGAATTTATCACGGACAGAATCTCCTCGTCGCGGTGGTGGGAACAAGTCCGACGGCAAGACGAGAGGCGGCGCGTGGCGCGATGACGGCCGAGAGGGAGAGGAGGAGAGATGGGGTCGGCGGATAGAATTATGTGTGTAGAGAGTTGAGTTTTCTCTAATGTAGCCCTAGGTCATGTATATATAGGTGGTGCATGGGCTTGAACCAACCCAATGGGCCTGGGGCGGGCCTAGGTCCATATGAACATTCGGTTCAAAGACATCGCCGTGGCCCCATCATAATCTCGATCGACGATCAGATCGGACCGATGTACACAGTTTACAAAACTGAGTATTATGATGCAAAAACATTTTTTCAGACCACCTAGTCCAAAATTTCAGTTTAGCCCCTCCAAGTTTCAAGGATAGTAAAAATAGCCCAAACTTTATGGAAATTGCACTTTGACCCCTGTTGACTTTAAGGAAGTCGCACTTCCATCCTTCCTACTCCTATGCTCAACAAATTGAGCTCAGTTTCCGTGCGGGAATCGTGAAACCAGTACTTGTGTGACCCTCAATGGTTCAGGGATACAGCTAGCCGTGGGCCCACAACATGTGTGACTCCAAAACCACATTTTCGGACTAGCCCATCGGATCATGGTAAAGCGCCTAGGAACATCGCACCATGATCCCCTAGGTATCACTGATAGTGTCCGCAAGAACCAGTCGGTCATGGTTAGCTTACAGTACGGTCCTTTCAACACAAATATCCCGATCAGATCAATGATCATTGGTAAATCGAGAGTCGCTAGAGATCCAATAACTATGCATACATCTTGGAGATCAAATAGTGACATCGCGTGTGTTACTAGGTAAACCCATTTACCCAAAACACATGTAGTACTCTGGCCAGAGATTTATCACACTATTATCTCCTCAGATAGCATAGGATATCCACGCACAAAGGCGAGCGGTGAATCCTCGACAACAAAGCATCGACTCCTACATGCATCGGGACCTCACCCAACCCCGCCACCTAATGACCCCAACTGAGTCGGTAAACGGGTCAAAGTGAGGCACCTATCATGTAGAGTCTCAATGACGTTTCGAGTAGTGAGAGCTAATCTGTACAACCAAGACCTCGGACTTATCCACTCGACAAATGGTAACCACTTGGAAAGTCCGAACGAGGGTAGTTCGATAGATCACCAGGTCACTATCCATCTGCATGCTCAGAACATCACAATGTTCCCTACCAATGAAACGTGGTACTTCACATCGCAGATGCTAGTCTCAAGCTCGGGCGGCCATATCCTCATTTTTACGGCCCAATCGACTAGGAACGTGTTTAGAATACACAGTGACTATTAGATGTGTTTCATGATAGCTATCATATCAAATATCACATCTAACATACACTATGGTGCATTCTAGGTCTTTATCCAACACAATTGTTAACATTATAAAATAATGAAGATAAAGAATGCCATAAATATAATACGGATTTCATAAATAAAGATCGTTATACAAAGAGTCAATAAAAACCCACACGCCACAAGTTGGCTATGGGCATCTACTCTAACAATCTCCCACTTGCCCTAAAGACAACTACTCATCAGACGCAGTTCCATTGTTTCGTGATGTTTTTCAAACAACGGTCCTGCCAAGGGCTTCGTAAGTGGATCAGCAATGTTGTCTGCAGAGGTCACTCTCTCGACTTCTATGTCACCTCTAGCCACAATATCCCGGATTATGTGGTATTTCCTCAGTATATGTTTGGATCTTTGGTGAGACCTAGGCTCCTTTGCTTGTGCAACGGCACCCGTGTTGTCGCAGTACACCGGGACTGGACCAACTCCTTCAGGGACTACACCCAACTCTTTGACGAAATTCCTTATTCAAACCGCCTCTTTAGCGGCAGCTGATGCTGCGATGTACTCAGCCTCAGTGGTTGAATCGGCGATGGTGTCTTGCTTGGAACTCTTCCAAGAGACAGCACCACCATTGAGCATGAATACAAATCCAGAGGTTGACTTCAAATCATCCACGTCACATTGGAAGCTAGAATCAAGTGCCTCAACAGTCAAATCTTCAGAGGTTCAAGCCCCGAGGGAAACAGTTTAAGAAGCATTCTAACTCGAGTTCTTCGGGTTCAGTGAGTTCTGGTCGCAGTGGCTCTGGAGGAGGAGTGACTTGTGGACAGTGTGGAGGTTGTCATATGACTTCACAGTGTCGTGGAGTTCAAGGTCTTTGCAATAATTGTGGGCAGCATGGACATTTTGCTCGAGTGTGTCCGGCTGGAGGATAGTCTTTGAGTCAGTCGCAACAAGGTTCAGCTGGTTGTTTTTCACAGAGACCGCAACCTTTTGCTCAGTCCCAACGTTCTGGATTCCAACCCCGTGAACCGTCTAGATTTTGTGGACCTTCGAGACCTCATTTTTCGAGACCTCGGCAGGCTCAGGTGAATGCCTCGACGAGTGAGGAAGCTGCTGATATGCCTGAAAGGATTATTACAGGTACTTGTGCTATCTTTGATTTTCCTGCATGAGTTTTGTTTGATACTGGAGCATCACACTCTTTTACTTCTGAGCTGTTTGTGTTTGAGTGTGGGTTGAGTTCTTCCCCACTATGTGATGTTGTCTCTGTATCTACCCCTGCTGTCATGAGTTTGTTGTCCCGTGAGGTAGTGTTGGATTGTGTTCTTAGGTTTGATGAGCATGTGCTAGTGAGTAATTTGATTGTCCTGGAGATTAGAAATTTTGACTGTATCTTGGGAATGGATGTGTTGTCCAGTTATAGAGCGACAGTGGATTGTTTCCATGGTGTAGTGATATTTAGGCCTGAATTTGGAGAGAAACGGGATTTCTATGGTGCTGATTCACGACCTAAGATTCATTTTGTGTCTGCCATGGAGATGTTTAGTTTGTTTTCGCTAGAGAATTCAGGGTTTATGATCTATGCTTTGGATGTTTCCCGAGTATCACGAGTAGATTTGAGCGATGACGTGTTTCCAGATGAGATTCCTGGATTCCCTCCGAGACGAGAGATTGACTTCAGCATAGAGTTGGTGCCAGGAACAACCCCGATTTCTAGAGCTCCGTATCGGTTGGCGCCAGCTGAATTGAAGGAACTCAAAGAGCAGTTGCATGATCTGTTAGAAAAGGGCTTCATTAGACCGAGTATGTCGCCCTGGGGAGAACCGATTATTTTCATAAACAAGAAGGATGGATCTATGAGGATGTGTGTGGATTTTCGGTAGTTGAACGAAGCGACGATTAAGAACAAGTATCTGTTGCCGAGGGTTGATGATTTGTTTGACCAGTTGCAAGGATCTGCTGTATACTCTAAGATTGATCTACGGTCTGGTTATCATCATTTGCGGATCAGAGATGCTGACGTGGCGAAGACGTCGTTCAGGACTAGATATGGGCATTATGACGTTCTGGTGATGGCATTTGGATTGACGAATTCTCCTGCTGTCTTCATGGATTTGATGAATCGCGTCTTTAGTGAGTATATTGATCGTTTTGTGATTGTCTTCATAGATGAAATCCTGGTGTATTCGAGGAACTTCAGAGAGCATAAAGAGCACTTGAGATTGGTTTTGCAGAAACTGAGAGACACAGTTGTATGCTAAATTCATAAAGTGTGAATTATGGCTGGATAGAGTTGTCTTTTTGGGTCATGTCATTTCAGCGCAAGGTATTTCCGTGGATCCGAGTAAGGTCGAAGCAGTTCTTAACTGGGAGCGACCTAGGAATGTTTCTGAGATCCGTAGTTTCTTGTGTTTGGCTGGCTATTATAGGCGTTTTATTGAGAAGTTCTCTTTGATAGCTAGGCCGATTACTCAGTTGAACCAGAAGGATAGGAAATATTTTTGGACTGATGAGTGTGAGTCGAGTTTCCAGTTGCTTAAGGAAGTTGACTACTGCTCCTGTGTTAGCTTTGCCTTCGGGTTCTGGAGGTTTTGTAGTTTGCTCTGACGCTTCTCTGAGTGGTTTAGGATGCATGTTGATGCAGAACGGGTGCGTGATAGGCTATGGGTCTCGACAGTTGAATCCCCATGAGACCAGATACCCCGTTAATGATCTTGAGTTGGCTGCGATAGTGCTTGCCTTGAAGATTCGTCACTATTTGTATGGTGAAAAATTTGTGGTGTACACCGACCGCAAGAGTTTGAAGTATATCTTCACGCTCAGATTTGAATATGAGGCAATGCCGCTGGATGGACGAAGGATTTTGAGTGTGAGATTCAGTGTCAGCCTGAGCGAATGAATTTAGTGGCCGATGCTTTGGCTAGGAAAGCCCAACCGGCGATGTTGACGTCGATGAGTATATCCAAAATCCATGAGAATTTGGGGACTTCTGGATGGCGTTTTCAGCCTAGTGATCAGTATTTCGTGGTTTCTTCTTTTCAGGTTGAGCCACAGATTATAGCAGACATTAGAGCAGCGCAGCCCATTGATCCGTATGTTCATGAGTTGAAGATTAAGGCTCAGGATGGTCACTCTGAGGATTTTTCTGTTGCTTATGATGGATGCTTGAGATTTCGAGGTAGTTTGGTGGTTCCGAATTTGATTGATTTGAAGGAAACCATCTTGAATGAAGCTCATTGTAGTCGATACAATGTGCATCCGGGCGAGAAGAAGATGTACCATGCCTTGAAATCGTACTATTGGTGGGAAGGCATGAGGAATGACATCTCTGGATTTGTAGCTCGATGTTTGAATTGCCAACTGATCAAGGCTGAGAGAATGAGACATGGTGGATTGCTACAGGGTTTAGAATTGCCTCAGTGGAACTGGGAGCACATCGCCATGGATTTTGTGACTCATTTGCCTCGATCGAGTAGGGGATGTGATGCTGTTTGGGTTGTTGTTGATAGACTTTCGAAGTCAGCCCATTTCATTCCCTATGATGTGAGATGTTCGATGAAGAAGATGGCGCGACTGTACATTGACCATGTGGTAAGATTGCATGGAGTGCCGGTTTCGATAGTATCTGATAGAGATCCAAGGTTTACTTCCCAATTCTGGAAGAGCTTGCAGGCAGCTATGGGTTCGAGATTGGCTATGAGTACAGCCTATCACCCACAGACGGATAACCAATCTGAGAGGACCATTCAGATTTTAGAAGATATGCTGCGAGAAGTTTTTTTGGATTTCAGTGGTAGCTGGCAGGATTCCTTGTCCTTAGTTGAGTTTTCTTATAACAACAGCTACCAGGTGACTATTGGGATGGCCCCTTTTGAAGCGTTATATGGTCGTAAGTGTAGATCACCGATCTGCTGGGAAGAGATTGGTGAGAAGTTGTCTACTCCTGAGTTTGTGCAGCACATGAAGGATAAAATTGAGTTGATTCAGAGTAGGATGAAAGCAGATCAAGATCGACATGCTAGCTATGTTAATAAGAGACGCAGACCTTTCGAGTTTGAGGTTGGCGATCGAGTGTTTCTCAAAGTTTCTCCTTTCAAAAGTGTAATGAGATTCAGATTGAAGGGTAAATTGGCTCCTAGATTTGTTGGTCCCTTTGATATTGTTGAGAGGATCGGACATTTGGTTTATAGATTGAGACTGCCTAATGAGTTAGCAGCGATGCATGATGTGTTTCATGTGTCAATGTTGAGAAATATGAGCCAGATCCGTCCCATGTGTTGAGGACTGATGAAGTTGAGCTGGATTCTACCTTGAACTATGTTGAATATCCAGTGCAGATTCTGGATAGGAAGGAGAAGCAACTGAGGAATAAGGTTATTCCGTTGGTGATGGTCCAATGGAGCAAGCATGATCGTGAGGAAGTTACCTGGGAAGTGGAAGAGAAGATGGGACAAGAGTGGCCTCATCTGTTTGATCTTTGAAAATGGAGTTGTGTTGGTAAGTTCTAGTGTTTTGGTAAATTTCTGCCCTGTGTTTGCCTTTGATTTCGTGGACGAAATCTCTTAAGATGGGGAGAATGTGAGGACTAGAATTTGCTAAGTACGATTTAATTAGCTAATAAGATTTTTGTTTAGAATTATCTAATTGAGTTTCTGAGTATCGGGTTTTCAGATTTGAGGACTTAGTGATTTTTAGAATTTCAGATTTTAGCGGAATCTGGATGTTCAGATGTGTCCTTGGGTGTTTGCGTGAATTGTCGCAAGCAGGAAGCAAAACGCTATCGTTTGGGTGTTAGTCAGATATGGCGTTGCAAGAGAGCTACGTCGTATGGCGTATTCAGACTTGACGTTAGTGAGTGAAATCTACTTAGTGGGAGTGAGCAGATGTGAGTTTCTACTCGAGGAAGTCAGTGATGGTCAGTGGTCCAGAGTTGTTCAGATGTCAACGTTGGTCAACGGTACTGGGTAGACCGGTGCGGTTTGGTGAATACAGATGTGATCAAGATCTGAGGAGCATTAGAGGTATCTGTTGTGAGAGCGGACTCCGATGCTACGTTGTTTTGATAAGTAAGAGCGACGTCGTTTTGGTATAAGAAACGGGTGTTGTTTGGAGATCAAATCTGAGTTAGCGTTGGGAGATGTGAGTGATAGCTGAGGCCAGAATTGAGAGACTTCTACCTTAGCAATGAGATCTGAACTTGACGGTGAATTGACTTCTGTTGTCGCTTTGACTGGGGATTTAAATCGAAACTTATAATATTTTTCGAACCAGATATTCCCTATCTTCATCCTCGGTAACCCTTGATTGTTACTGTTCACCCGAACCCTATTTCCATCGCCGTCGTTTTTCGTCGCCGTTTGGAGCAAGATTGGTAGCGCTGAGCTCGTCTTCTCTAGGGCTTTTGATTGATACCAGTTTGGAGACTAGATTCACCGGATTTGAGGAGCGCGAAGTTGTTGCAGTGTTCGTATGTTTTCACGATTGTGGACCAGTAGTTCTTCTGTTCTTTAACCGCTTTGGTTAAGTGATTCTTTACCGATTTAAGCTTCGTATGAGAGCTGAGTAGTGCTCTGTTGGAGTTAGGTAGCTGAGTCATGCTATTGGGCTTTAGAAATTAAGCTGTTTGAGTCCAGAATTGAGTTGATATAGAGAAATCATAACAGATTTGAGCTGGTAGTGGATTCTGTTGAGTTCGCCGTGAAGCTGCTTGGATAGTAGACTTGAGTTGGTTGCTGCGCCCTGTTGTTGTAAGATCTGTTGAGGTAGAAGCTGATTGAGGTACGAATTGAGCTAGATTTTAGCAGCTTTGTTATCAGCTTTGGGATATTTCCTTCGTGTATTAGTTGATGTGTTTTGTATTGCCTGCTGAATGATTTGTGCGTGTGATGTTATGCATTGAGTAAGCATGAGTCTTCTGTGCATTCACGCATACATATTGAGCCTGATTTATTGGAAGCTGAATCCCTTTGCACGTTGTGATCTGCCGGCTGAGTCGTCGTGCCTGAAAGGTTTGTGTTTATGTGGTGGCCAGCTGAGTCGTTGCGCCTAAATACCACTATACCTTGTGATGGTCGGTTGAGTCTTCGTACCTGAAGATCACGGGATGATGATGATTGATGAGATCTGCACAGCTGAGTTGTTGTGCATTTTTCCTACCGATGATTCTTGGTAGCCCCTTTCATGCATTGCACGATTGAGATATTGCATTGTCTGATATGATAGATGCTTTTATTGTGCTCTTCGTACTGAGGTTTGACCTCGTTTATTTTCCCTGTTTTGGGCTGTCTTGGTCTGTATTGGCTTTGGCAGGTTCTTCAGGTAACCAAGCTGGACAGAGTGGAGCTTCACCTGGTCGATCCCCCTTTTGATTTGAGCCCAGTTGTATTGATATTTATATTGATCCAGGGGATGTCCTGTGCCTTTATTTATGTTGGGGATCGTGTGTTGTGTTATTGAATGATGTTGTTTGAGTTTTGAGTTAAACACTTATTTTGAGTATGAATGTATTTTGAATGATATTGGATCAGTCAGGTAACCAAGCTGGACAGAGTGGAGCTTCACCTGGTCGATCCCCCTTTTGATTTGAGCCCAGTTGTATTGATATTTATATTGATCCAGGGGATGTCCTGTGCCTTTATTTATGTTGGGGATCGTGTGTTGTGTTATTGAATGATGTTGTTTGAGTTTTGAGTTAAACACTTATTTTGAGTATGAATGTATTTTGAATGATATTGGATCAGGCCCATTATCGAAAATTTTTAGCCCATATTTTTATGATGCTTCCGCATACTTGTGACTAATTGATGTATTAGCGCACCGGGCCTGATATTACATAGTATGAATCCATATATCATACTGAGCCTTGAAATCTTCGAAAGCTGATGCATTACTGTTGAGATGATTTTGTTTCCTCGTGGAGCATTTGTTTATGATCTTGCTCATGAGGGATAGCACTTAGGACGCACCGGGTAGCTCTCGCCCCCTCATTTGCTGTGACCTGGATAGGTCGTGGCCGGTGGTCGCTGGACACCTTGTTATACCATTGTGGATGGGAAACTAGCTCCGGTCGCCCGTGATGATGAGCTACATTTATTTTCCATTGGGACCGCCCGAACTCCCGATGACGTTGCAACATGTTTACGATGATCTTTTTTTTTGGCTTCCGGATTGATATCAGATGTTCTTGCTATCTGACGTGCATTGCATAGCACGTTGCATATATCATACATACTTTATATGCTGTTTTACTTTGTCTCTGTACTCGGGTTTGACCCCTTGTCTCTACGAGATTGTTTGGTAGTTTTGTTTGCCATTCAGGTTACCCAGGTACTTCAGTTGGCACAAGGTGCGTCAGATAGTGGATCCCAGAGTGGTTGATCGAGTGTCCTAGATATATACATATATTTTCATCGATTCGGTTACCGGGGGATGCCCCGTGTAGTACTTGTAGTTGGATTCGATGTTTTAACCATGTTGAGATACATGTTTTGTCTGTTATAAAACCTTTATTTTGAGTATCTGTGCATTTAAGATTTAGTTTCTGTTCAGGCTGAAAAGAAAAGTTTTAACCATTTTTTAAGATTCCGCGTCTTATTGTTAATTGCATGCTTATTCCTTGATTTTGAGAACCAGGCCTGACAGAGAGAGATGGGTGCTGTGATTTAATGGGAGAGCTTCCGTTCATCTTTTTGATAGGAGTATATCCCGGAGTCTTACTATAATGCCAAGTAGCATGAGTTCAACCACTTGGTACATGGGCAACATGAAAGTGGTGGAGTATGCTCATCAGTTGTCTTCCTGTTCTCCTATGTCCCTCATATTGCTAGTCAGGAAAGGGCTAAACGAAATAAGTTCTTGGAGGTCTTGAGACCGGATATATTTCCTTTTGTTTTGGCTGGTTCCCCTGCTACGTATGCTGATGTAGTGAATCGAGAAATTGACATTGTGGAGGGCTTGCTGAACAGGCAGTCAAACTCAGCCGCAGGTTATCAGGGTTTTCACCCTGTACCTTCGTCATGTTTCTCTTCACTCCTAGCATAAGGACACTATGAGAGGGTGTGTCCTTCTGCTAGGAGTCAGCGTTCCTCCCCATTGAAGCAAATTCAGTCTGCTGGATTGTCTCGAATACAGTATACTCCTACTCAGTCTCAGCAGCAGTTAGGATTTTTGCAGCCTCGAGGATACTTGCAGCAGCCTGCGTTTTCTCAGTTCAGAGGTTCTTCTCAGTCTCAGTTCTCGGACCTCAGCAATCTCATACGCATGAGATGACACAAGAGCAGGCTAGTGATGCACCCGTAGGATTTATTGCAGGTACATGACTTATTTTTTATCATCTTGCATGAGTTTCGTTTGACACAGAAGCATCACATTATTTTCTGTCTGATGTGTTTATTTGTTAGTGTGGGATTGATACCACTCCATTGTGTGATGTTCTGTCTATGTCTACTCATGCCTATGTGTGTTTGTTTTCCCGAGAGATAGTTCTGAACTGAGTGATTTATTTCGATGAGAATCTTTCGATGGAAAACATGATTACGCTGTAGATGAGGGATTTTGTCTCTGTCTTGGGCATCGATGTATTGGTGAGTTATAAGTCGACTTCTTCCACGGCGTGATTAGGGTTAGGCCTAAAAATTGTTAGAAGTGGGATTTCTATGGTAATGATTTCTGATCTAAAATCCCGTTATTCTCAAACATGGAAATATTTGGGTTGTTGTCACTTGAGAACTTTAGGTTCATGATTTATGATTTAGATGTGACTCCTGAACCTTGATTGGAACTTTGTGATATTCCCATTGCTCGGGAGTTCCCTAACATATTTCCTGATGAGATTCCAGGTTTCCTTCTGAGAAGGAAAATAAATTTTAGTATTGATTTGATGTCAGGGACTACCGCGATATCGAGAGCCCCATACAGGTTGGCACCCGCAGAGTTGAGAGAACTCCATGATCAATTGTGTGATTTTTTGTAGAAATTTTTTATTAGACCGAGTATGTCACCCTTGGCATCTTCGATTTAGTTTGTTAAGAAGAAAGATTGGACAATGAGGATATTTCTAAGATATCTTTTCGGACGAGATGTGGACAGTATGAGTTCCTTTTTATGCATTTGGTCTGACAAATGTCCTCAGCTATATTAATGGATTTGATGAACAAGGACTTTCGAGGGTTTATAGACCGGTTTTGTTATTGTGTTCATCGATGATATATATTTCTATCAAAAGACTAAGAGGGAGCATAAGGATCATTTGAGATTGGGACTTCAGTCCATGAGCATGGCCTTAAGATTATTGGGAATGTGGACAAGCTCGTTGGGTGGATCTTGTGTTTCCAGCCGAGTTGACCACGGGTGTTTCTACTTTCACTGCCAAGCTCATTTGACTCTTTCGTGGTGAATTTCAATATGAATAAGATGGATCCAACTCTTGAGGAGTTGTTGAACATGCTTGTAACATATGAGTCCACCATGAAGAAAGTAAGGTCGGTTCTTTATGTGGGATCTTTGTCTGGTACGAAGAAAGGACCACGAGGGATGAAGTGTTCTACCCCTCCTGCCAAAACTAATGTTACCACAAAGAAGCAAGCTATGAGTCCCGTTGTGGCAGCCACACCGGTGAAGGCTGGCAAGAGCGATCATCTTTGTTATCACAAGAAGAATCCTGGGCATTGGAAGCGCAATTGTGGGGAGTACCTTGCCCATAATGTTTATGAGAAAGGTATGCTCTACATTGAAATAAACATTTTAAATTAAATCATCTCTTGAGTATTGGATACCGATTGTGGCTCACATCTCGATAATGATTTACAGGTTATGGCAACATCTAGGAATCTTAGGGAAGGAGAGACCTTCCTAAGGATGGGCAATGGGGGAAAGAGTCGCTGCCAAAGCTATGGGATATGTTTACTTAATGTTGCATTCTGATAAATTAGTTTTAAGAGATGTTTTGCATGTACCATATTTGACAAAAAACATTGTTTTCATTTCTATGCGTGATAAGGATGAATATTCTTGTTTGTTTGTCAAAGGTGTTTGCACCATATACAAGAATGCAAGTTTGATTGGTATAGGTAATAACAAAACGGTCTCTATGATTTAAATTGAAAAATATTCCATTCAACAATGCCCAAGCTCTAACAAAAAATAAGCACAAAAGGGGTACTCTGAATCATGAACTCTTATGGCATGCTCATTTAGGCCATATTTCCCTTAGAAGGATGAACAAGCTAGTGGGAGAAGGTATGTTTGATATGTCTGATATTGGTCACCTCGCTACTTGTGAATATTATCTAAAAGGAAAAATGACCAAGATTCCCTTTAAGGGACATGTTGAGTGAGCCAAAGGTATATTGGATTTGATCCATTCAGATGTTTTCTATCCGCTTAGCATCACCACTTCTTCGACATGCGTACATCATAAACTTTACCGATGATTATTCAAGGTATGGGTATGTGTATTTTATGAAAAACAAATACGAAGCTTTTGAAAGGTTTAAAGAATTTCTCAATGAAGTAAAAAATAGTTTGAACGAAGCATCAAGGCACTTCAATCAGATCGAGGTGGTGAATACTTGAGTGCTGAATTCCAAGAGTATCTTAAGGAGAATTAAATTCTCTCTCAGTGGGCTCCTCCTGTGACACCTCAGTTGAATGGTGTTTCAGCACATCGTAATCGAACTTTGATGGACATGGTCCGTTCTATGATGGAGTTCACAGAGTCGTCGCCATCCTTTTGGGGATATGCTCTTGACACAGCTGCACTGTTGTTAAACAATGTTCATTCAAAGGCAGTGGATAAGACTCCATATGAGATATAGATTGGAAAGAATCCAAAATATTCTTATCTAAAAATATGGGGGTGACCTACTTATGTGAAGCATGTATTCGGAGATAAATTGGATAATCGATCCATTTTATGCTCTTTTTGTGGGGTATCAAAGGAATTCAGTCGGTTATTATTTTTATAATCCACTAGAAACAAAGGTGATTGTTTCTAGAAACGTAAAATTCTTGGAGAAATAATTTATATGAGATAGAAAAGGGAAAGAACAGAAATCTAAGAGGTACGTGAGACCCTCATAAATACAAATCCCACATCTACGGCCAAGAGAGGAAATACAACATCCTAGGAGATCCAAGAGGGTCTCGAGACCACACATGAGGTATGGTCTACTTATTGAAGAGGGCCATGATGAGCCGAACCTTGGACATGATCCATGGACCTTTAAGGAAGCATTATCAGATGCTGATTCTATTGGAGCAGCGACGGACTCCAATCCCCCTCCCGGGGTGCAGCGGAAGTTTAAAATTTTTAATAGCCCGAGAACGGTCAATACACTAGAAGGAATCTACATACATGGGATGTTTAGGAAGTTAACTCGAGCGACTAGGCGCCTGGCTCCGACTATTCCACAAGGGAGATAACACTTCAACGGTTGAATGGTGGATCAACGCCTAATCCGGTGCACGATCGGAATCTCAATTCCTTTTGTCAGGCCTCGTGCTCAATCAGAGATAAAACACGCAATAAACCAAGGCGGAAGCATTAAAATAGTGGCTAAAATTTTCGCTTTGGCGTGAATTAGAAAAAATAAGTTAAAATACAATGTTATTCAAAATATTGTTTTGACAACACGCTAACTTACAAACACAGAGTGACTCCCCAAATAACAAACAGATGAGTCTATCGCTAAACATAGATACAATACAATATAACGAAAATATCATATGTATCTACTACATAAAACTGGTACACTCTATCCACATCTCGGGGCATTACCAGCTGGATCAACTCCACGACCAGCAGAGAAACCATGATAATATGAAAGCACACACAACCAAACAAGACAAACAGCCCCAGATGGACAAGGGGTCAAACCCCAGTACGGAGAAAAACTGAAAATCAGCAGTTAATGCATGAGAAAAAAGGCTACAACCGAAGGCAGGGAGCCAAAGGATCTCAAGGAACTTCTCAACAACTGATATCCAATCAACTCAAAGATAGTTGCCACGGGGTGTGAGTATATGGGAGCTACCCACTCGTCTCAACACATGGTACCAGATGCAATAACAATCACTCAACCTATTGTTGCCCAACTCATGAGACGTGGGAGCTACCACTCTGCTCATAGTGGCTAACAGATCCCAGCAGGGAGATGAGGGTGACGGGAGTTACCCTCTCGGACTCTCAAACAGGCATCCTGGTACACACAGATCAATACAACAAGGAAAGTCTAGCAAAATATGAGCTAAACATGAATAATGTGTGTATGCAACGTAACAGCTTGCAATAGACAACACCACAGAGGCAAGAAACAACAACACAGAAGCATACACATCAGCACACATAATATCCATGCCAAATCCAACGTTGTAAAACAAGCTCACATCCGTACCTTAGTTCCGAGCTAAAATTACCACAACAAACAGTCCCGAGCAACCAGATCTGAAACCTGCTATGTCAAATAACAACTCTAACTCAGGGACGCAAATCTTAGAGCTACGAACTGGGAGATACAAACTCAACCAGCTCTGTCCTACCCTTCGAGCTCATCAAATAGCTCTAAACGAAGCGCAAGGTAGGAACTAACACTTACCCAACAAGCTACCTGAACGGCAGAAGAAATTCTGCTCAAATGCTAACAGACTACACAGGGAAGCTTCCTTCACGATCTTCTTCCAGCTAATCTCAAGCCTTCGAGAGAGGTATAGAACATAGCGCCCTAACAAGAGGAGTCCAACGCTACCACTCTTGCTTCCATTGGAGTTGTATATCACCGGCAGTCGAAGGAAATAAGCTTCGGTCAATAGTAGCTAGGGTATCGCGACAGAGTTTGGTTACGGAAAGTGTTGGGGAAAAATATCGCGTTCAAAGGTCAAAGTCTTCTATATATACAACTTAAATTACCCAAATCTGATGAACAGTAGCCACCGACAAAACCTGCTCAAAGTTGTTCCCAACTCAGATCTGAGTACCACTCCAGATCTGGACTCTATGTCAAACAGATTTGGAACTCAACCAAATGACGTCGCACCAAGGACTGCTCGCTCACTAGGACACGTCATCCCGCTAACCACATCTGAATTGCTAAACGACATCGCATCGCGTCCACTAAGACTTCATCAAAACGTCACCGCATCACAACACAAATCTGAATAACAAGATCTCACACAAGCGTTGACCAGTCAAATCTGAATATCCTGAACAGCACAGGTCAACATAAAAACACGAACTGGACCGGTCCACGCATTACTAAACTCTTGCGCAACTCAAACCTGATTTCTCTCAAACGGCGTCTCTTCGTTAACTGTGAAGGATATCCAACTAGCGCGCCCAGAATAACGCGCGACCACCAGATTTCACTACCAATCTGAATACGATCACCCATCGCTGACCAATACTCAAATCTGATCATTTCCCACAGAAGTTATCTAACAATCCAGGGTTGTTCAAAGGCTTATACTGACCCGATTACTTCACTTAGCATACCAGCCCAAAGCTGGCTACTCCCAGATCTGTTCAAGCCAAATCTGGTCTGTGCTAAACCCGATTAATTAACATAATTAATCGTGTAATCTTTCGGTTCTCACATCTCTGCCCCACTGAAAATAAGATTTTGTCCACGAAATCAAAGAACAACTCCAGATGCAAAACTCAACAAAAAAATCTGCAACCTCTAACTCATAACAAAGGCTACTAACAAAGATTTCAAGATAACTGGAACAAACAACAAACAAACAACTAGCTACTGGAGAAAAATGCAAAATCTACTCAAACAGATGAGGCCATTCGCATTGCATTTTCTCTTCCAACTCCCACGTAGCTTATTCTCTATCATGTTTGCTCCACTGGACCATCACCAAGGGAATGGTCTTGTTCCTCAGCTGCTTCTCCTTCCTGTCCAAGATCTGCAAGGGATACTCAACATAGCTCAAAGTCCGATCCAGCTCCACCTCGTCAGTTCGCAATACATGAGAAGGATCTGGCTCATACTTCCTCTACATAGACACATGAAACACATCATGCAATGAGGACAGATCTGGCGGCATCAAGAAACGATAAGCCAAAGGGCATATCCTTTCAACAATCTCATATGGTTCAACATAACGAGGAGCCAATTTTCCCTTGAGACCAAATCTCATAACTCTTCTAAAAGGAGAAACTTTCAGAAAAACCAGATCTCCAACCTGAAATTCTAGAGGCATATGCCTTTTGTTCGCATAGCTCGCTTGGCGATCTTGTGCAGATTTCATACGCTGTCGAATCAGATCTACTTGATCTCTCATTTGCTGCACAAATTCTAGAGAAGATAGCTGCTTCTCCCCCACTTCTTCCCAACATATCGACGATCTGCACTTCCTACCATACAAATCTTAAAATGGTTCCATACCAATAGTGACCTGGTAGTTGTTATTATAAGAAAACTCAACCAAAGAAAACGAATCTTGCCAGCTACCACTGAAATCCATCACAACAGCTCTCAACATATCCTCTAAAATCTGGATAGTCCTCTCAGATTTGCCATCGGTTTGGGGATGATACACTGTACTCATAGTCAATCTGGTACCCAAAGCTGTCTGCAAACTCTTCCAAAACCTGGAAGTAAACCTCGGATCATGATCTGAAACAATGGACACAGGCACACCATGCAATCTTACCACGACATCTATGTAAAACTTCGTCATTTTATTCAAAGAATACGTCATATTGTAGGGAAATAAGTGAGCAGACTTCGATAATCTGTCAATAACAACCCACACAGCATCACAACCTCTACTGGAACGAGGCAAATGCGTCACAAAATCCATGGCTATGTGCTCCCAATTCCATTGGGGCACCTCTAAGCTCTGAAATAAACCACCAGGTCTCATCCTTTCTGCCTTTACTTGCTGACAGTCCAGGAAATGTGCAACAAAGTCGGCAACATCACTCTTCAAACCTGCCCACCAAAAATGCGCCTTCAAGGCATGGTACATCTTCCTTGCACCAGGATGAACACTATGTCTAATGCAGTGTACTTCTCTCAATATTTCCTCCTTCAAATCAATCAGATTTGGTACTACCAACCTTCCACGAAACCTCAAACAACCATCAAATGAGGCAGAATAATCTTCTAACTATCCATCCCTAACCTTCGTCTTCAATTCATGGATAGATGGATCTGTTCTGTGAGGTGCTCTAATATTCAAAACAATTTGTGGCCCAACTTGAAAAGAAGACACCATAACAGAATCCTCACCTGGGTAAAACCGCCAACCAGTAGTGCTTAGATGCTCATGGACCTTCGAAATCTGCATCGAAGCCAGCATCGCCACTTGAGCCTTCCTGCTCAATGCATCGGCAACTACATTCACTTTCCCAGGCTGATATTGGATCTCACAATCAAAATCCTTAAGAAGCTCCATCCATCTATGCTGTATCATGTTCAAATCTGACTGAGAAAACAGATACTGAAGGCTCTTGTGGTCGGTAACACCACAAAGTGCTCGCCATACAAGTAGTGGCGCCAAATCTTCAAGGCAAAGACTACTGCTGCCAACTCCAAATCATGAACTGGGTAACGAGTCTCATGCGGTTTCAACTGACGAGAGGCATAAGTAATGACTCGACCATTATGCATCAACACACAACCCAATCCATTCAACGAAGAATCCGAACAAACCACAAAACCACCTGAACCTGAAGGCAAAGCTAACACTGGCACTGTAGTTAGCTTCTCCTTGAGCAACAAAAAGCTGTTCTCACACTCCTCAGTCCAAACAAATCTCTTGTTTTTCTGGGTCAACTACGTCATAGGCTTAGCTATACTAGAGGATCCCTCTATGAAACGCTGATAATAGCTAGCCAAACCCAAGAAACTACGAATCTCTGAAACATTCTTGGGATGCTCCCAGTTAACAACAACCTCTAATTTACTGGGATCCACAGAAATACCTCTAGTTGAATTGACATGACCCAGAAATACGATCCTGTTCAACCAAAACTCGCACTTGGAAAGCTTAGCATACAGCTGCGAGTCTCGTAGTGTCTGTAGAACCAACCTCAAATTCTCTTCATGCTGCATCGCAGTCTTTGAGTACACCAAAATATCATCGATAAACACAATCATGAACTGATCGATGAACTCTCGAAAGACTCGATTCATAAAATCCATGAAAACTTCAGGGGCATTCATCAAACCAAAAGGCATAACCAAAAACTCATAATGCCCATACCTCGTACGAAAAGCAGTTTTCGCAACATCATGCTCCTGAATGTGCAACATCGACGGCGGGAGACAACGGCTGAGACGCGGCGGAGGGAGGAGGAGGCGAAGGAGAGGAAGGGGAGAGCTTTAGGAGTTGTCAATACAACTTTTGGGGTGAATGAAATGAATACTCCAAGTTCCCTATTTGTAGATTTTCATGGGCTAAACCAGGTTAATGGGTCTGGGTCAGGCCCAGGCCCAGGGAACATTGTTTTCAAGTCCATCTTTGTGGCTTCATCATAATCCCAATCGACGATCAGATTGGACTGATCTTCACAGTTTACAAAACTGAATATTATGATGTGAAAATAATTTTTCAGACCACCTAATGCAAAATAGCAGTTAGACCCCGATTAGCTTTAGGGAAAGTCAAACTAACCCAACTAATTTTAGGAAGTCATACTTCCATCCTTTCTCTTACTATACACAACAAATTGAGCACAATTTCCGTACGGGAATTGAGAAACCAGTACTTGTGTGTGTCAGGCCCGGTGCGCTAATACATCAATTAGTCACAAGTATGCGGAAGCATCATAAAAATATGGGCTCAAAATTTTCGATAATGGGCCTGATCCCATATCATTCAAAATACATTCTTACTCAAAATAAGAGTTTAACTCAAAACTCAAACAACAACATTCAATAACACAACACACGATCCCCAACATAAATAAAGGCACAGGACATCCCCTGGCTAAATATAAATATCAATACAACTGGGACTCAAATCAAAAAGGGGATCGACCAGCTGAAGCTCCACTCTGTCCAACTTGGTTACCTGAAGAACCTGCCAAAGCCAATACTGACCAAGGCAGCGCAAAACAGGGAAATTAAACGAAGTCAAACCTTAGTACGAAGAGCACAATAAAAGCATCTATCATATCAGACAATGCAATATCTCAATCGTGCAATGCATGAAAGGGGATACCAAGAGTCATCGGTAGGCAAAATGCACAATGACTCAGCTGTGCAGATCTCTTCAATCATCTTCATCTTGTGATCTTCAGGTACGACGACTCAGCCGACCATCACAAGGTATAGTGGTATTCAGGTGCAACGACTCAGCTGGCCACCACATCAACACAACGTTGGACCTTTAAGGCACGACGACTCAGCCGGACGATCACAACGTGCAAAGGGATTCAACTTCCAAGAAATCAGGCTCAATATGTATGCGTGAATGCACAGCAGACTCATGATTACTCAATGCATAACATCACACGCACATAACACAGATATGAGCACAAATGAGCTGGTCTGGGATGGATTAGCCCTGAGCTGGTGTGCTCTAAGGAAGGCAAGCTGGTCTGTGTGCGTTAGAACATCTCTGGACTTTTGGAGAGATCTTCGGAGTAGTGTACAGCTTAGGGATGCTGCCATTTGAGCGTAAGCTGTTAAGGTTATGAGAGTGTAAGTTGTCCTGTGAGAGAGGGTTTTGAGCTAGATGGTACAACTGGTGCGACGCGAGCTGGGCTGAGGGAAAATAGCTTAGAGGGGCGCAATATGGTAGTATTGCGTAGACCAGCCCGGTTCGTGGTTTTAGTGTAGATCGGTACGGTTCATGGGTACCAGCTTAGGCAAGAGCTGGAAATGTGCGAGCTGATCTTCATACGAGTGAACTGGTCTTCTTGAGCTGGAGTGCGGTGCGACATCGTTTAGTGATATCAGCTTCGACGCTAGTTGGACGGTAAGCGTGAGCTGGCCAAGGCATAATCTGCTCTGGTAGTGCAAGCTGGATGACGTTTACCAGCTGGGAGAGAAGGCCGTGTGCTGGTTACGCCTGAGCTAGTACCAGCTTAGACATCGAGCTGTCGGTGGCTACTGTTCACCAGATCGCGGGAGACTTAAGTGATATAAATAGAGGACTTTGACCGTGCGCACGCCATTACTTTCCAACACTTAGAATATCTTCCTCCCGTAAACTTACTGTAAGGCCTGGGATTATTTGATTTAATAATCCGAGATTATTTAATTTTAATCTGAGAATATAAAATTTAAGAATATTTAGAGTTTGGAATTAAATTCTAATGTTCTTGAATTATTTTGGATTGAAATTGAATTAAATTGAGGGCCGAGGACTGTTTTGCAATTTCTGAAAGTTCAGGGACTAAATTGCAAAAATGACAATACATATCTTCTTTTGGTATGTAATACTCAGCATGGCACGTGGATTCACATTCTATTTCATTGAGAATTCTTCATTAATTTGTAGAGCAAACCCGAGACATTCTCCTTTAAATTAGACTTGATTTTCAAATCCTTGTAACTTTTGATCCGGGTATCCGATTTCGATTCCGTAAATTGTTCTGGACTCCTTACGACAAGGCCTTCGATTTGATTTAAATTTTTATGTATTTAATCATGTTTTGAGAATCTTGAATTGGCAGAGATCATATTATGAGTTTGTATTTGTGTTCTTGAACTTTTATATGTTTTGATATCGAAACCGGATCAAGGACTTGATGTTGTATGAATCTGTGATGATGTTCAGAAGCATATTGATATATATACCTGCTGATATGGGTGGATTAGGTTGATATATTGCTGGTTTAGCTTGTATTTAAATTGGAATTGATGTATAATTGGGTTGGATATAGTTTGGGCTTTACGAATCGGTATCGTTACGCCGCTGAATCCGGAATGGTTACAATTATGTTGTTTTGTGAATTTGGTGGCATATGTTGCTGATGTATGTGATATATGATCACTTCATTTCAGCTTGATTAAGAAGGGACGAACTCGAGAAATCCATATTCGAATCGGCGAAGAAGCGAACGAGGTTTGAAGTTGATTGAACTAGTGATTTCGACATGAATTTGAATGATTATTGATATCAAATGATTGGATCGTGACTGATATAAGTTCTTGCTATTACATTTCAGAATGAAGTTTGATATGAATGTTTTGGTGTTATGTTTCAGATTTGAAGCATTCGAAGACCGAGCTAAACAAAGGTATAGTAGGACATTGAGAGTCAGGGATTTGAATACTCGAGAATGATACTTCTTGAGTTATCCCGACAAATCACATACTTGATGATTACTGTTCTTGATTTGGAACTTGAAGTTATATTTTTCGATCCATCACAGGTAGTGGATCTTTGATTTCGATATGAGATTATATGATATGAAAAAAATGAAATGATTCTAATGCCAAGGTCTGATATGACCTTATTTCGAAAGTCTGAGTTGACTTCGTTAGATGGATATCCATGTCAAGATCGGGGATACCAAGAGTCATCGGTAGGCAAAATGCACAATGACTCAGCTGTGCAGATCTCTTCAATCATCTTCATCTTGTGATCTTCAGGTACGACGACTCAGCCGACCATCACAAGGTATAGTGGTATTCAGGTGCAACGACTCAGCTGGCCACCACATCAACACAACGTTGGACCTTTAAGGCACGACGACTCAGCCGGACGATCACAACGTGCAAAGGGATTCAACTTCCAAGAAATCAGGCTCAATATGTATGCGTGAATGCACAGCAGACTCATGATTACTCAATGCATAACATCACACGCACATAACACAGATATGAGCACAAATCATTCAGCAGGAAATACAAAACACAACAGCTAATACACGAAGGAAATATCCCAAAGCTGATAACAATGCTGCTAAAATCTAGCTCAATTCGTATCTCAATCAGCTTCTACCTCAACAGATCTTACAACAACAAGGGCAGCAACCAACTCAAGTCTATGTCCAAGCAGCTTCACGACGAACTCAACAGAAGCCACTACCAGCTCATATCTGTTAAGATATCTCAATATCAACTCAATTCTGGACTCAAATTGTAAGGCCCGGGATTATTTGATTTAATAATACGAGATTATTTAATTTTGATCTGAGAATATAAAATTTAAGAATATTTATAGTTTGGAATTAAATTCTAATGTTCTTGAATTATTTTGGATTGAAATTGAATTAAATTGAGGGTCGAGGACTATTTTGCAATTTCTGAAAGTTCAGGGACTAAATTGCAAAAATGACAATACATATCTTCTTTTGGTATGTAATACTCAGCATGGCACGTGGGATTCACATATATTTCATTGAGAATTCTTCATAAATTGTAGAGCAAACCCGAGACCTTCTCCTTTAAATTAGATTTGATTTTCAAATCCTTGTAACTTTTGATCCGGGTATCCGATTTCGATTCCGTAAATTGTTCTGGAATACTTAAGAAAAGGCCTTAGATTTGATGTAAGTGTTTATGTATTTCATAATGTTTTGAGAATCTAGAATTGGCAGAAATCAGATTATGAGTTTGTATTTGTGTTCTTGAACTTTTATATGTTTCGATATCAAAACCGGATCAAGGACTTGATGTTGTATGAATCTGTGATGATTTTCAGAAGCATATTGATCTATATACCTGCTGATATGGGGGGATTAGGTTGATATATTGCTGGTTTAGCTTGTATTTAAATTGGAATTGATGTAGAATTGGATTGGATATAGTTTGGGCTTTACGAATCGGTATCGACGTCGTCGAATCCGGAATGGTTACAATTATGTTGTTTTGCAAATGAGAACTGAAGTTGGTGGAATATGTTGCTGATGTCTGTGATATATGATCACTTCATTTCAGCTTGATTAAGAAGGGACGAACTCGAGAAATCCATATTCGAATCGGCGAAGAAGCGAACGAGGTTTGAAGTTGATTGAACTAGTGATTTCGACATGAATTTGAATGATGATTGATATCGAATGATTGGATCGAGACTGATATAAGTTCTTGATATTAGATTTCAGAATGAAGTTTGATATGAATGTTTTGGTGTTATGTTTCAGATTTGAAGCATTCCAAAACCGAGCTAAATGAAGGTATAGTATGACATTGAGAGTCAGGGATTTGAATACTCGAGAATGATACTTCTTGAGTTATCCTGACAAATCACATACTTGATGATTACTGTTCTTGATTTGGAAATTGAAGTTATATTTGTCGATCCATCACAGGTAGTGTATCTTTGATTTTGAAATGAGATTATATGATATGAAAAAAAATGAATTGATTCTAATGCCAAGGTCTGATATAACCGAGCTAAATGAAGGTATAGTATGACATTGAGAGTCAGGGATTTGAATACTCGAGAATGATACTTCTTGAGTTATCCTGACAAATCACATACTTGATGATTACTGTTCTTGATTTGGAAATTGAAGTTATATTTGTCGATCCATCACAGGTAGTGTATCTTTGATTTTGAAATGAGATTATATGATATGAAAAAAAA
>KV005044.1:62338-113592 GCA_001598015.1 Dorcoceras hygrometricum
TCCCTACCAATGAAACATGGTACTTCGCATCGCAGATACTGGTCTCGAACTCGGGCGGCCTTATCCTCGTTTTGACGGCCCAATCGACTAGGAACATGTTCAGAATACACAGCGACTATTAGATGTGTTTCATGATAGCCGTCATACCCACTATCACATCTAACATACTCTTTAGTGTAATCTAGGTCTTTACTCAACACAATTTTAAATCATTACACACATAATGAAAGTAAAGAATGCCATATAAAAGAATGCGAATATCATATATAAAGATCGTTTGTACAAGAGTCAATGAAAACCCACACGCCACAAGTTGGCTAGATGGGCATCTACTCTAACAGTTTTCTCACAGGAGTTTTTCGGATATTGCTTTGTTTGTATGTGTGCATGGCAATAGGTGGTGCAGGAGCTGGTCGGAGTCAACAAGGATAGCTCGAGGATTGAGCCATAGAAGTGGGATTTTGGTTAAGAAGTAGAACAGTCAAACCTTGAACTCAAAAATTGTATAGTTGCTACACTAATGTACTATGTATATTTAAATCGAGTTGTATTGTAGTAACTTTTGAGACATCGACCTAACATGCGTTAGACCTCATTTTTCATTTATTCTCAAGTTCCCTTAATTAAATGTGAGTGTGTTCAGATTACAGCAAGAAAAACGGAAGAAATAGATTTAAAAAAAAAAGATTTTCCATTGGTTAACTCGTCTGGCGCATGTGCTAGTATTAATCACCCCATAAGATTAGATGAGTAATCGAGGTCCCCACATCAGGTGGTATCAGAGCCCAAGTTCTCGGACTGAGTTAGATGAGCGGGGTAGATTGAGTCTTTCTGATTGATTTATTTATGGTTGATTACATGCTCGCATGGTATATGTCTTACTGTTTTTGAATTTTATATCACATGATTGATGTGATTGAATGGTAAGAGTATGCCGTACAGTCTTCAGAATTACATGCTATCTAAATATCTGAACTGAATAGTAGCATGTATTGAACGAGTATGAATCAGAACTCGATCTCTTGAGAAGCAGCACATTCATGTATGCTAATCAGAGGAGGGACTGAGACTGAATTGTTATTGATATGATGATGAATTATGAACTAATCTGTTTGATTATCAGATATGCCTCCTCGACGAATGACTACCCGACAGACAGTGGCAGTTGATCAGCCAGAACAGACAGATGCTGCACAAACAGTACCGCAGGTACCAGTGACAGTTCCGCGGACAGAGCAGGGTTGTACTTCGACTAATGCATTGAATGCAACTGAAACTCCGATGGAAACACTTCTGAAACGATTCCATTCCTTCAAACCGCCAACACTGACAGGAATCGAAAATGCTGTGGACTGTGAGAACTGGTTAGAAGATATAGAAAAATTATTTGAATCTCTGGATTATAAAGATGATCGTCGGGTGAGACTGGTAATTCATCAGCTGCATGGCCTTGGTAAGAGTTGGTGGATAGAGACGAAGAAAGCATTTGAAAACCAAGGTACTGTTATTACTTGGTCAGTATTCAAAACTACTTTTTATCAACGACTCTTTCCAGTTTCTTATATGAAGGACAAAGGAGCGGAGTTTGCAAATTTGCGACAAGGGCAACTGAACATCGAATAATATGTTGCCATGTTCACAAGTTTACTCAAATTCTCTCCGCATTTTGCAGTTAGCGATGAAGCTCAAGCTGATCAGTTCATTAATGGCTTGAATCCCGATTGGTTCACCTTGGTGAATACAGGGCGACCGAATACCTTTGCTGATGCATTGAATCGTGCAAAAGGAGCTGAAGCGGGATTAGTGAGGCAACGAGGAGCACAGTTTGTGCCACCATCAGCGAGATCATCGCAAGAGAAACCACAGATTCCATCACCACCTCAATTTGATGCTGGAGGTAGTAGTAGTGGAAAGAAGAATTTCTTTAAAGGGAAAGGGAAACAGTTCAAGCGTTCAGGTACTGGTAGCTCTTGTAGTTTGAGTGAATCCAAACAACTACGAGCTGGACAGAAATCGGATGTTTATTGTACCAAATGTGGAGGTCGTCACATCACCGAACAGTGTAGAGGAGTGTTTGGCCTTTGCCGTATCTGCAATCAACTCGAACACTTTGAGAGAATATGCCGCCAACGTGGTTCTGGAAGTTCACAGAATACTGGAGCATCGATATCAATGCCACCGCCAGAAATACAAGCATCTTCTGTGCATTCATTCCAACCACAGATTCAGCATCAGGGTAGAGAAGGAGGGAGCCAGACAGTGAGCCAACATTCTAGGCAACAAGCACGAGTGTTTGCGTTGACTGAGGAGAAAGCACAAGCAGACCCTGATGATGTTATTGCAGGTAATTGCTATCTTTGTAATTATCATGCTTATGTCTTAGTTGATACCGGTGCTTCACAAACATTTATATCTGAGCACTTTGTTGTATCAAATGCGTTGTCTGTTGAACCCTTATCTGAGGTAGTATCTATTTCTTCACCTCTGGGGAGGGGTATCTTATCGATAAAATCTGTTAGACATTGTATACTACAGTTTGAGGGTCATGAGATTGAGATTGATTGTATTGTTCTTGGTCTGTCTGATTTTGTTGTATTATCGGCATAGACATGTTAACCAAGTACAGGGCAACAGTGGATTGTTTTCAGAATGTGGTACGATTCAGACCTGAGAGGACTGATGAGTGGACATTCTATGGTAAGGGATCACGAGCCATAATTCCTTTAGTCTCAGTTCTTTCTATGACTAATCTATTGCAGAAGGGAGCAGAGAGATTTCTTATTTATGCAGTAGATATGATGAAGACTAGCCAGAATTTGGCTGATATACCAGTAGTTTGTGAATTTGCTGATTTCTTTCCTGACGAGATTCCAGGATTGCCTCCATTTCGAGAGGTAGACTTCAGTATTGAATTGATGCCAGGTACACAACCGATATCGAAAGCACCTTATCGTATGGCACCAATTGAATTGAAAGATTTGAAAGAACAGCTTGAGGATCTTCTTGACAAAGGGTACATTAGACCGAGCGTTTCTCCTTGGGGTGCTCCGGTACTATTTGTACGAAAGAAGGACAGATCTATGAGGCTATGTATTGACTATCAGCAACTAAACAAAGCAACGGTAAAGAATCTATATCCTTTACCTCGGATAGATGATTTGTTTTATCAGTTGTAGGGTTCGTCAGTATACTCGAAGATTGATTTGAGATCCGGCTATCATCAATTGAGGGTACGAGATGAGGATGTATCGAAGACTGCATTTAGAACGAGGTATGGTCATTATGAGTTCATTGTTATGCCTTTTGGGTTGACAATCCCCCGGCAGTGTTTATGGGTCTGATGAATAGTGTCTTTCAGAAATATCTTGATGATTTCGTGATTATATTTATCGATGATATTCTGATCTATTCGAAGAACTTGTGTGATCACGCCGACCATCTTTTAATTGTTTTGAAAACTCTACGAGATGAGAAATTATATTCCAAGTTGTCGAAATGTGAATTTTTGTTGCAGAAAGTGGTATTTCTTGGCCATATTATTTCAGGTGATGGTATTTCAGTCGACCCGAGCAAGATAGAAGCAGTGATTAATTTGTCTAGACCGACATCTGTGCCAAAAATCCGAAGCTTTATGGGCCTAGCAGGTTATTATCGTCAATTTATCCGAGATTTCTTGAGTATTGCAAAGCCTATCACTCAACTGACATAGAAGAATGCACCATTTGTTTGGTCTGAAGCTTGTGAAGCTAGTTTTCTCGAGTTGAAGAAGAGGTTGACTACAACACCAGTTTTGACAATCCCTTAAGGTACCAGTGATTTTGTTGTTTATTGTGATGATTCTCACCGAGGATTGGGATGTATTCTGTTGCAGCGAGGACATGTTATTGTGTACGCCTCGAGACAATTGAAGCCGCATGAGACTCGATATACAATTCATGATCTTGAATTGGCAGCCATCGTTTTTGCGTTAAAGATATGACGACATTATCTATACGGTGAGAAATTTGAAATCTTTTCTGATAATAAAAGTCTGAAATATCTATTTTCTCAGTCTGAGCTGAATATGAGACAACGAAGATGCTTGATTTATTGAAAGACATTGATTGCGAAATCAAATACTATCCAGGGAAGTCAAATGCAGCAGCAGATGCCCTTAGTAGAAAGAACCTGAGTTATTGATTCGTATCAAAGAAGCACAGATATCAGACTTGGAGGTACAAAAGTCAACTGATATGATCAGATCAGGGCATCAATCTGAGTATAAGGTCAGTACTGATGATGTGTTGTATGTGAATAACTGAATTGTTTCTAACTTGAGATAGAATATCTTGAAAGATGCCCACTGTAGTCGATTTAGTGTACATCCTGGAGGTAGAAAGATGTACAACGATCTGAGGAAGCAGTACTGGTCGAAGCAAATGAAGTCTGATGTGACTGATTTTGTTTCTAAATGCTTGAATTGCAAACAGGTGAAGGCTGAGAGAAAGAAACCTGCTGGTTTATTACGAAGTCTATCAATTCCTGAATAGAAATGGGACCACATTTCCATGGACTTTGTGACGAGATTGCCACGATCATCCAGAGGATGCGACGCTGTTTGGGTGATTATCGATAAGTTGACGAAATCTGCATGTTTTATTCCTTATCGGATGACCTATCGTCATGATCAGATGGCGGATGTGAGGATTGAGAATTTAAATTAGTGATTAATTGATTTGATTTGGGATTAATCACGTAGATTTTGAAGTCCCTGCTGATTTTGAACGTTGCGTAAATTTTTGGAAATTCAATCGTAGCGATTTTTGGTGCAAAGCTGTTAACAGCACGCTACTGTAGCGGAGTCAACGTAGGTCAACCTTACTGTAGCTCGCTGCTGGTGGAATTGGAATCAGCAGAGGTGATGTAAGCGTGACGCAATAAGATCTGCTGGTTTTAGTTCGAGTTGAAGTTGCTGCTGGTAGATTTTGCACTTAGCGTAAGATTGAATGAGGAAGCGACACGTGTTAGTCAACATATTTGGAGCGTTGACTACTAGATTCAACAGTTGCGCTAGTGGAGGACGATCAGCAGATGGATTGAGGAATCAGTCGCAAGAGCTGTCGATAGATATGATGACGTAGGCGTGACGTATTCCTTTCTGCTGGCAGTAGTTTGCGTTGCGATGGTTGCTGCTGACCAGCAGGCGCGCAAATACTATAATGTTGAGAAGTGACGTCGTTTGGATTAGTTGATGCGTCGACGTTTTGAGTAATTTCACGCGACCAGCAGATGGATTGTTTTGGAGCGAGAGCTGTTGTCAGCTGGTGTATCGCTACGGCGTCGTTTTGATAAGTTGGAACGGTGTCGTTTTGGATTGTTTCTTTTTGGTCGCTTTTTGGTCGTTGCTGCTGAATTTAACGAAAGGAAAAAAGAGGGCTGCTGCTGATAGACTTCTGCTGGTCACTTCGATTGATTTTAATGAATCAGCAGGCGAGGCTTTAAGAGGTATTTATAGAAGTGTTGATCGACACTTAGAATTATTTTGAGCCAGATATTTTGTGAGGATTGAGAATTTAGATTAGTGATTAATTGAATTTATTTGGGATTAATCACGTAAATTTTGAGGTTTTTCAAGAGAAATCTGATTTCTAGTAGATTCAGACGTTAGTCTTCAGTAGTAGCGCTAGTTGGTGAAGTCTGGTCAGTCGTTGATGGCGCGGAGTAATACGCTGTCGTTTTGTGAAGACCAGACGTAGCGCTAATGCAAGAAACCAGTCGTAGCGTATTTCAGAAGTCAACGCGAGTCAACGGTACTGTAGCTCACAGCTGGTGGAAATTGGAAATCAGTAGTTGCAATTGAGGAGGTTGCTGTTGGCAGTAGTTTCTTTGGGTGCTAGATTTAACGAGAAAGCGACACGTGTTGGTCAACCTTTTGGTGTTGACTGCTGGATTGTAGCGTATCAGCTGTTGCGTTGTGAGGAATTGTCCCAACTGAATGACCAGCTGCTGGTTTGAGGAACCAGTCGTGGGAGCAACGCGACATCATTTTGATAAGTTGAAACGCAGCGTTTTGGGGATTGCGTCTGGTACCAATTGTGAGGAATTTGTTACCAGCTGTTGGTTGCGTCTGTTGTTGGCAGCGATGCTGACGTATTCTTTACGTCGTCGTTTTGATTGTTGAGCGCAACCAGTCGTTGGGTGTTTTGATAGAATTTGGTATCAGCTGGTGCCTTTGACAGCCTCATACATTCATAGCATTGTTTTATAGCATGCTGCTTGTTTATCTGCTTTGATAGCTCTTCGTACTGAGGCTTGACCTCGTACTTGTTTCCTGCTTTTGTTTTGTTTGGGTCTATGTTGCCCATTTGCAGGAACATCAGGTAATCAAGCTGGACCGAGTGGAAGTTCAGTTGGTCGATCCCCGCGTCCCTGAGTCCCAGTCTATTTACGATATGTATTGAACCGGGGGATGCCCCGTGTTATCATGTATTTGGGGATCTGTATTTTGAATTGATATTATGTGGTTACTTGTTGCATGAGTTCGAGTTCACTCATATTTTGAGTATTGAATATTTTGAATGTATGATTTGAAGTTCAGGCCTATTGTATTTCGAAAAATTTTTAAGCCCTGATTTTAAGCTTCCGTGTTTATGCGCTTGTTATGTGTTAAATGTTAGTAATTAGCACGGGGCCTGACAGCGGACATCTATGTTCGGGAGGTGGTAAGACTCCATGGTGTGCCAAAGTCGATTGTATTTGATCGAGATCCGAGATTCACTTCGCACTTTTGGAATAGCCTAAAGCAAGCTCTAGGTACATATTTACATTTGAGTACCGCTTATCATCCTCAAACTGATGGACAATCTGAATGAACTATTCAGACTCTTGAGGACATGCTTAGAGCTGTAGTACTAGATTTTGGTATTACATGGCAAGATTCATTACCGCTTGTAGAGTTTTCATACAACAACAGTTATCAGACGAGTATTGAGATGGCTCCATTTGAGGCACTGTAAGGAAGGAAATGTCGATCGCAATTGTATTGGGATGATGTGTCAGAGGTACCTGAGTTGGGACCAGATATGATCGGAGAGATGACTGAGAAAGTGAAAGTTATTTAGCAGAAAATGAGAACAGCGCAGCATAGACAGGCCAGATATGCGAATGTCAGATGTCGACCGTTGTGTTTTGAAAAAGGGGACAGAGTATTCTTGAAGATTTCTCCCTTCAGGGGTACAATTCGATTTGGCAAATGAGGGAAGTTGTCTCCACGTTTATTGGTCCTTATGAGATTCTCGAGAAGATAGGCGATCTTGCTTATCGACTCGCATTGCCTCCGTCTCTTTCTGGTATACATGACGACTTTCATGTATCTATGCTGAGGAAATATCTATCCGATGCATCTCACGTTATTCCATCTGATGAAGTTGAACTCGATGAAACTCTTAGATACTTTGAACAGCCGATTCAGATACTTGATCGGAAGGAAAAGCAACTCCGAACGAAGACCATTCCATTGGTGAAGATTCAGTGGAATCGACATGGAGTTGAAGAAGCTACATGGGAAGTTGAAGATGACATGAGACAACGATTTTCATATCTGTTCCATGGATGTGAGTTCTTATTCAGTTTCTGCTATTTTATTATTCTTATGTGTATACAGAATGCAGATGTAGACCGCTTATGATTTCGAGGACGAACTCATGTTTTAGAGGGGGAGAAATGTAAGGCCTGGGATTATTTGATTTAATAATCCGAGAATATTTAATTTTGATCTGAGAATATAAAATTTAAGAATATTTAGAGTTTGGAATTAAATTCTAATGTTCTTGAATTATTTTGGATTGAAATTGAATTAAACTGAGGCCGAGGAATATTTTGCATTTCTGAAAGTTCAGGGACTAAATTGCAAATATGACAATACATATCTTATTTTGGTACGTAAATACTCATCATGGCACGTGGGATTCACATCTATTTCATTGAGAATTCTTCATATATTGTAGAGCAAACCCGAGACCTTCTCCTTTAAATTATACTTGATTTTCAAATCCTTGTAACTTTTGATCCGGGTATCCGATTTCGATTCCGTAAATTGTTCTGGACTCTTTACAACAAGTCCTTCGATTTGATGTAAGTGTTTATGTATTTCATCATGTTTTGAGAATCTAGAATTGGCATAGATCAGATTATGAGTTTGTATTTGTGTTCTTGAACTTTTATATGTTTTGCTATCGAAACCGGATCAAGGACTTGATGTTGTATGAATCTGTGATGATGTTCAGAAGCATATTGATCTATATACCTGCTGATATGGGGGGATTAGGTTGATATATTGCTGGTTTAGCTTGTATTTAAATTGGAAGTGATGTAGAATTGGATTGGATATAGTTTGGGCTTTACGAATCGGTATAGTTACGCCGATGAATCCGGAATGGTTACAATTATGTTGTTTTGTGAAGTTGGTGGCATATGTTGCTGATGTCTGTGATATATGATCACTTCATTTCAGCTTGATTAAGAAGGGACGAACTCGAGAAATCCATATTCGAATCGGCGAAGAAGCGAACGAGGTTTGAAGTTGATTGAACTAGTGATTTCGACATGAATTTGAATGATGATTGATATCGAATGATTGGATCGAGACTGATATAAGTTCTTGCTATTACATTTCAGAATGAAGTTTGATATGAATATTTTGCTGTTATGTTTCATATTTGAAGCATTACAAGATCGAGCTAAACGAAGTTATAGTATGACATTGAGAGTCAGGGATTTGAATACTTGAGAATGATACTTTTTGAGTTATCACATACTTGATGATTACTGTTCTTGATTTGGAACTTGAAGTTATATTTGTCGATCCATCACAGGTAGTGGATCTTTGATTTCGATATGAGATTATATGATATGAAAAAAAAATGAATTGATTCTAATGCCAAGGTCTGATATGACCTTATTTTCGAAAGTCTGAGTTGACTTCGTTAGATGGATATCCATGACAAGATTGGATACGAATCTTGATGGCATCGATTCGAGATGAATCAGTTATTATTTTGAGATATGCAATATATTCACTCCATTTCGATTTGATATGTTAGTTTTGATATAAACTGATTTACGTTATCCCATGTATATGTCGATTATACTGAGATTGTTTTCTCACCGGAGTTTTTCGGCTGTTGCTTTGTTTGAATGTGTGCATGGCAATAGGTGGTGCAGGATCTGGTCGGAGTCAACAAGGATAGCTCGAGGATTGAGCCATAGAAGTGGGATTTTGGTTAAGAAGTAGAACAGTCAAACCTTGAACTCAAAAATTGTATAGTTGCTACACTAATGTACTATGTATATTTAAATCGAGTTGTATTGTAGTAACTTTTGAGTTTGACATCGACCTAACATGCGTTAGACCTCATTTTTCATTTATTCTCAAGTTCCCTTAATTTAATGTGAGTGTGTTCAGATTACAGCAAGAAAACGGAAGAAATAGATTTAAAAAAAAAGATTTTCCATTGGTTAACTCGTCTGGCGCATGTGCTAGTATTAATCGCCCCATAAGATTAGATGAGTAATCGAGGTCCCCACAACAGGTGGTATCAAAGCCCAAGTTCTCGGACTGAGTTAGATGAGCGGGGTAGATCGAGTCTTTCTGATTGATTTATTTATGGTTGATTACATGCTCACATGGTATATGTCTTACTGTTTTTGAATTTTATATCACATTATTGATGTGATTGAATTGTAAGAGTATGCCGTACAGTCTTCAGAATTACATGCTATCTGAATATCTGAATTGAATAGTAGCATGTATTGAACGAGTATGAATCAGAACTCGATCTCTTGAGAAGCAGCACATTCATGTATGCTAATCAGAGGAGGGACTGAGACTGAATTGTTATTGATATGATGATGAATTATGAACTAATCTGTTTGATTATCAGATATGCCTCCTCGACGAATGACTACCCGACAGATAGTGGCAGTTTATCAGCCAGAACAGACGGATGCTGCCCAAAAAGTACCGCAGGTACCAGTGACAGTTCAGCAGACAGAGCAGGGTAGTACTTTGACTGATTCATTGAATGCAACTGCAACTCCGATGGAAAAACTTCTGAAACGATTCCAGTCCTTCAAACCGCCAACAATGATAGGAACAGAAAATGCTGTGGACTGTGAGAACTGGTTAGAAGATATAGAACAGTTATTTGAAGCTCTGGATTATACAGATGATTGTTGGGTGAGACTGGTAATTCATCAGCTGCATGGCCTTGGTAAGAGTTGGTGGATAGAGACGAAGAAAGCGTTTGAAAACCAAGGTACTGTTATTACTTGGTCAGTATTCAAATCTGCTTTTTATCAACGACTCTTTCCAGTTTCTTATATGAAGGACAAAGGAGCGGAGTTTGCAAATTTGCGACAAGGGCTGCTGAACATCGAAGAATATGTTCCCAAGTTCACAAGTTTACTCAAATTCTCTCCGCATGTTGCTGTTAGCGATGAAGCTCAAGCCGATCAGTTCATTAATGGCTTGAATCCCGATGTGTTCACCTTGGCGAATACAGGGCGACCGAATACCTTTGCTGATGCATTGAATCGTGCAAAAGGAGTTGAAGCGGGATTAGTCAGGCAACGAGGAGCATAGTTTTTGCCACCATCAGCGAGATCATCGCAAGAGAAACCACAGATTCAATCACAACCTCGATTTGATGCTGGAGGTAGTAGTAGTGGAAAGAAGAATTTCTTTAAAGGGAAAGGGAAACAGTTCAAGCGTTCAGGTACTGGTATCTCTTCTAGTTCGAGTGAATCCAAACAACTGCGAGCTGGACAGAAATCGGATGTTTATTGTACCAAATGTGGAGGTCGTCACATCACCGAACAGTGTAGAGGAGTGTTTGGCCTTTGCCGTATCTGCAATCAACTCGGATACTTTGCGAGAATATGCCCCCAACGTGGTTCTGGAAGTTCACAGAATACTGGAGCATCGAGATCTATGCCACCGCCATAAAGGCAAGCATCTTCTATGCATTCATTCCAACCACAGATTCAGCATTAGGGTAGACAAGGAGGGAGCCAGACAGTGAGCCAACCTCCTAGGCAACAAGCACGAGTGTTTGCGTTGACTGAGGAGCAAGCACAAGCAGACCCTGATGATGTTATTGCAGGTAATTGATATCTTTGTAATTATCATGCTTATGTCTTAGTTGATACCGGTGCTTCACACAAATTTATATCTGAGCACTTTGTTGTATCAAATGCGTTGTCTGTTGAACCCTTATCTGAGGTAGTATCTATTTCTTCACCTCTGGGGAGGGGTATCTTATCGATAAAATCTGTTAGACATTGTATACTATAGTTTGAGGGTCATGAGATTGAGATTGATTGTATTGTGCTTGGTCTGTCTGATTTTGATTGTATTATCGGCATAGACATGTTAACCAAGTAAAGGGCAACAGTGGATTGTGTTCAGAATGTGGTACGATTCAGACCTGAGAGGACTGATGAGTGGACATTCTATGGTAAGGGATCACGAGCCAGAATTCCTTTAGTCTCTGTTCTTTCTATGACTAATCTATTGCAAAAGGGAGTAGAGGGATTTCTTATTTATACAGTAGATATGATGAAGACTAGCCCGAATTTGGCTGATATACCAGTAGTTTGTGAATTTGCTGATGTCATTCCTGACGAGATTCCAGGATTGCCTCCATTTCGAGAGGTAGACTTCAGTATTGAATTGATGCCAGGTACACAACCGATATTGAAAGCACCTTATCGTATGGAACCAATGGAATTGAAAGAGTTGAAAGAACAGCTTGAGGATCTTCTTGACAAAGGGTACATTAGACCGAGCGTTTCTCCTTGGGGTGCTCCGGTACTATTTGTATGAAAGAAGGACGGATCGATGAGGCGATGTATTGACTACCAGCAACTAAAAAAAGCAACGGTAAAGAATCGATATCCTTTACCTCGGATAGATGATTTGTTTGATCTGTTGCAGGGTTCGTCAGTATACTCGAATATTCATTTGAGATCCGACTATCATCAATTGAGGGTACGAGATGAGGATGTATCAAAGACTGCATTTAGAACGAGGTATGGTCATTATGAGTTCATTGTTATGCCTTTTGGGTTGACCAATGCCCCGGCAGTGTTTATGGGTCTGATGAATAGAGCCTTTTGGGTTGACCAATGCCCCGATAGTGTTTATGGGTTGACCAATGCCCCGGAGTTTTCCGGCTGTTGCTTTGTTTTGTATGTGTGCATGGCAATAGGTGAGCAGGAGCTGGTCGGAGTCAACAAGGATAGCTCGAGGATTGAGCCATAGAAGTGGGATTTTGGTTAAGAAGTAGAACAGTCAAACCTTGAACTCAAAAATTGTATAGTTGCTACACTAATTTCCTATGTATATTTAAATCTAGTTGTATTGTAGTAACTTTTGAGTTTGACATCGACTTAACATGTGTTAGACCTCATGTTTCATTTATGCTCGAGTTCCCTTAATTTAATGTTAGCGTGTTCAGATTACAGCAAGAAAAACGGAAGAAATAGATTTTAAAAAAATTCTTTTCCATTTTAACTCGTCTGGCGCATGTGCCAGTATTAATCGCCCCATAAGATTATATGAGTAATCGAGGTCCCCACACAAACAACTTAATTTCTAAAGCCCAGTAGCATGACTCAGCTATCTAACTCCAACAGAGCACTACTCAGCTCTCATACGAAGCTTAAATCGGTAAAGAATCACTTACCCAAAGCTGTTAAAGAACAGAAGAACTACTGGTCCACAATCGCGAAGACATACGAACACTGCAACAACTTCGCGCTCCACAAATCCGATGACTCCAGTCTCCAAACTGGTATCAATCGAAAGCCCTAGAGAAGACGAGCTCAGAAATACCAACATTGGGGGCCACCCGTGCGGTGGCGCTGGGGCGGTGATTGGCGGCATTCCGACGGAAATGATGACCTAGGGCACTTAACACGCCTGTCCCCGGAAGCCCAACGGGTTCTCGAGCCGATACTAATTAATTTTGAATTATTTCGAGGTGTTGGGTCTAAAATTGTTTAAGCCCAAAAGTATTTTCAAAATTAATTTTTTGAAAAAATTATATTTGTGAAAATTTAATTTTCTTCCTTGAAATTAATTAGTATTGAAAAAAATTCTTTTGATGCAATTAAAATCACAAAATATGATTATATTTATAAAATATAATTTTATATTTAAAATGTTATTTTGTTGGATAAATCCAAATTTGATTTGATTGTTTTATTTATGTCCATTAATTTGATGATTGTATACATATCATGATTATGAGATAATTAGTATATATATATTTGATATATTTTGTTGTTGAATCCACCTGCGTTTTAAATATGATTTAAAATTAATTAGACCAAAAATTTCAAAAATAAAATCCCTCATTTTAAATATGATTTAAAAGGTATATCAAGATTACAGTTTCATGATTAAATTGAAGGAACTTAGTTTAATGATAATTATGAAGTGGTGTGACAAAACGTAATATAAGAGAATTCTTCATAGACCGGCTTAAAAATGGCTTGTACCGACTAGGCTCACTCAAGGGCGTTTTGTATTAGGAAGTTACGTTTTAAGCGAGCCTTAGCCCCTCCAATGACCTGAAATCACTCTTAGAAAACGTAATCATGGATCATAAATTTATCATAAAACAAAAGTTTTATTCAATAATATTATTAAGCTAAGGGAATTTAAATATTTTTTGAAATTTCCTACCTTTCATCAACAATGGGTGTACGCCGATGCTACCCGCATATATAGCCCGGCTCATATTATTGGGGGGATTTTGTGTGTCGGTCAGTTGTACACGCCACTGACACTTGCTATGAGTTGAATGAAACTCCCATGGCGTAGGCTCATATTATTGGGGACGTCATGATGACCGTCCATTATAACTCGACATTGATGGATCATCTTGACATATGATGGTAATCAGCGTCATATTTTTGGGCCATTACTGAACTTGAGGTAAAAAATGCATGGGAGTTGCATTTGATGCAATTGGGCTATACCTTTTGGGGATCATGGTTGGATGATATTATTCGGGACCATGATTTCTTTATTGGACTCTTTGTACCCACTAAGGAAACTAGTTTTCTCGTTCATTAGAGGGTGGTGAAATTGTTAAATAGTGGGAGGGTAATTCATAAAACTAAATGACCATGCATGTCTATTTTTCCTTCAGTATTTACTACCATTAAAAATTTCTTCGATGAAAATCCACTCGCTGCTATACTTGATTGCAACAAACTGATTGGCGCTAACTACTTGGATTGATTACGCAACCTCAAGATAGTGTTGCCTTGGTGAAGCTTCTCTACATGCTAGAGAAGAACCCTCCGAATGAGGCCCCTACTGATGTCAGTCCTGAGGAGCTATAGAAATTGGAGACATGGTGGGACCATGAGATCAAGGCACATGCATGGATCTTCAACAATGGTGCATTGAACATTAAAAACTGAATACTATGGTGTAAATGGTGAGAAAAGGAGTCGATATTACATGCCTGGCTTGGAGAAAGGGAAGATATGAGAGTTACCGATGTAGAGGACGCGAGGTCGGACGAGACCGCCTTTGAATCACCAAACTTGAAGAAATTTCGAAGGGTCTGTGAGATAGGGGAAGTGGACGGCTATGTTGGGAGAGTGGAGGCTAGCTTTTGCAAAGATATGTGTTTTGAAATAATGAGGGTGACAAAAATGACCCCTCATGTTTAATTAGGAAAAATAAAAGGGATTTTTACAAGCTTACCCTCCACTAAATTGAAATATTGATTTAAAACATTAAACTTGGCTTTAAAATCTCCAATTTTCGTAATTAAAGGCCTCCCCAATTTTACAATACATTAAAGTTCAATAAAACAACCCGTATAGGCGAAAAACGGGTTCCTCTAAAAAATAATCATAAAAATCCCAATTTTTGGAAATCTGCTGCTTAAAATAATAAATTTATTTTTAAAAATCTAAGGACTTAAAAATCTCAAATAATTTTCATCACTGTCGTCCCTAGTCTCGTCCACGCATCCATAACTCAAACAGACTGAAAACATGACATGCATACCATGCAACATAAAAATCATAAATAAATCACATAAAATGGCATGTAATTATCTAAAATTATTTTATCCCTAGTCATGCATTCATTCCTACGTATTCACGATTCCTAGGCATTACAACTTTGTGAGGACCCACCCCGCTCCTTCTTGAGCCATGAGGGTGGACCCATACTCATAGGACTACCAACACCCTTGGAAGTGTGGTTAAACTGTCTTACCAGAGAATCGAACCCAGGTCACCAGGCTTATTACCCAAAGTTCACCTTCCCTGGTACCACTTGAGCTAGTACCTCAAGTGGTACCAGGGAAGGTGAACTTTGGGTAATAAGCCTGATGACCCAGGTTCGATTTCTTGGGAGGCAGTGTAACCACACTTCTAGGGGTGTGGGTAGTCCTATGAGGGAGGGTCCACCCTCATGGCTCAAGAAGGAGCGAGGTGGGTCCTCAAAAACCAGCTTAGCTGATGTCTAAAGTCTCTGAACTGGTTTGACCTTAACAATCTTAGCTCTGATCTGGTTTCTATAATCAACACAGTATACTGTGTCTTGAACTGGTCAATCCATCTCTGAGCTGATTAATTTTTTTTATTGTCTTCACCAAAACTTATAAATTACATCAAAAATTTCTCCATTTTTGGTGATGACAAAAAAACTTACGCAGAAAAAGCGATTTTATTAAACTGTAAATAATTTACAACAGAAATCAGCTATACGCTGAGTTAAAAGAAAACTAAGCCCGCCCTAGGTCCTCACAGCAACCATCTCTTTTTATTTCTCCATCCTTCCCCCTTTTTGGCATCACTTAAATTCTTGAAGTGATTAACCAATTCGGCTAGCTGCATCTTGACAAAATCCAGGTCAGTAGCAATCTATAGTTGATGCTCTATGAATTGACGAACCAGGCTGGTTTCCAATGTATTCTGGTAAGAGTTAACATTGGCTGCCACCTGATCTATCTTCTTAGATAAATTTCACCTAGAATTTTAGATTTGTGCTTCTTATATGTCTGAGTATCCCATATCATATCAACTTTTGTATCCAGGGACTCAACGACTCTTTTCACCTCTTTGATCTCCAAAGCTGCACCAAAATCAGCTTGGTGTCCCGAAAAATTTATCGGTTACGGGGCAAAATCTTCTTTTTATTCGTTGTTATTATCTTATTTATCTACTGTATACCTCACCTTCTGTAAACCAGAAGGGCTGGACCTTGACAGTCCTCATTATTTACATCTGAACGAGAAAAATGTGCAAAAGAACTTGAATGACTTGGACTGGACGGGGAAGAACCAGCTTGAGCCTGATGCTCAGCTGTCTGCTCTGCTTCCTGAGCTGGTTCTTCTTGAGCCTGTTGCTCATGATCCTGATGCTCATCTTCCTGAGCCGGACGCTCCTCCTTTTGAGACCGATGCTCCTCCTCCTGAGCCTGATGCTCTTGAGAATTAACAGCCACTGCTTCATTCTCTTCCACATTCTCAACAACCCGACTAATCTCCTCTATCTGCTCTAGAGCCTGTTGCTCAATCCTCGCAGTCTCTTCTGCCTCTGGAGCTGGTTGTTCTTCCTCGTGAGTCTAATGCTCAATGGCAAGATGTAACGCTCAGAAATCCTGATTACGTGAGAATGAGTGCATTACTAGGGGAAAAATTTTTTTTTGGAAAATTATGTGTCATTTTATGTGATTACATGGTAATTTTATGCTTTACGATGTTCGTGTCATCTTTTTAGCCTGTTTGAGTTCCGGTGCGTGGACGAGACTTGGGACGACCGAGGTGAAATTTTATTTGAAATTTTTAATCCCTCATATTTTTAGGAGCTAAAAACTATATTTTGAGAAGCATTTACGAAAAATAAGATTTCTATGTATATTTGTCGAGGGGAACCCGTTTTTCACCTATACGGGCTATTTCAATAAGCTTTACTACATTTTAAAAATTAGAGGATTTTAAATTACGAAAATTTGAAATTCAAGGTTTAAATTGGAAATTTTAATTAGCATTTGTAATTAATGGGGGGGTTAAGGAGGGAAAAATATTTTATTTCCTAACTTAAAATATTGAGAGGTGTCTTTTGGTACACATTCATTCTTCCTAAACCTAAAATTTGAAACCCTAGCCTCCCTATCATCTCACTCAAGCCGTCTCCCTCCCTCACTCAAGGCTCCATCAATTTTTCTTGCATTTTCTTGGGTAGTTTCAAGGTTTTGATCGTCCCTTCTCGAGTCCTCCATCCCGGTAATGCGTAGTATGCGTATATCTCCAAAAATGCATGCTCTATTCTTCCTTTTCTCACCATTTAAATCATATTATGCTGTTTTTAAATGATGATGCATGATTTGTATGTGTTATGATTAAATCTATGTTTGTTATTTGAGATTCATGCATGTATCTTGATTTTGACACGTATTTGATTCATTTCATGACATGCTTCGTTCATGGACGGTTTATAGGGTTGTGTCTCGACTCTAGGTGGTCCAGTGGTGGTCCATGGACGAGGGGAAGGTGGCTCGACCAAGGTTGAGTCGTGCGGCCGCATCCATTGGCGGCGCTTGGCCGCCAACTTTGCATGCCTCGGTCGAACCATGTGGCCCATGGTTCGAGCCGTGGCTCAATCTAAGGGAACCGGCCGGACCTTGGGGTGGTCCTGCCGGCGGGATTCCGGCCAAGGGCGGCCGCAACAGTTCAGACGAAGGCTGGAAGTCGCGGGTGGTCGCTAGGTTGGCAGCGGAGGCTAGGTTTCTTCGTGGGGTTCGACCGGTTTGGTTGGTCCGGTTTGGTCGGTCCAGCTGGACTGGGTCAGGTCAGTCGAGGGTCGGGTCAAATTATTTTAAGTCGGATCCGAGTTATTTTATTTCTTGACGGGTTATTTTTATTTTAAAGTTTAAAGTCTAATTTTAAGCATTTTGGTCCGATTATTTTAATTCAACTTTTAAGTCAAAATTTTAAAGCCTGAATCTCTTTTATTTATGGGCCTAATACTTTTATCAAATTTTCAAGTCTAATTTTTTGTCAAGGGGACTTTTTTTGCCAAAATTCAATGTCTAATATCAAGTTGAAAGACCTAGTACTTTTATTGCTTTTGAAGGTAAATTTTTAGTTCAATTGGCCAAATCGGGTTTAAGGATAAATTGCAGTTTTAGATTGATAGGATCAATATGGATCAAACAGCCTTAAGAGTTCAGAAGGGGGGGTTGAATGAACTCCTTATATGTTAAATTTTCGAAACCTTAAAATGATTTTTACAAGCTCCTCGCTTAACTTAAATCCGAGTTACCAGATTTAAGGTATCTCAGTCTCGAATCAGATTTCTCGACTAACAAATAATGTGCGGAATGAAGTCGATCAATCTGTGAATAGTAATAATAAATAAATGCAGTAAAGTAAAAGTATACGGCCAAGAGATTTGTTTATGGAAGTTCGGATATCAAATCCTACGTCTCCCCTTCTTCCTTATTCGGGATCTCCCCTTCTTCCTTATTCGGGAAGGTTCCACTAGAAGGCTTTGATGAGTACAGACACGTAAACACCCAATCATCGAGCCTCGCTCCAGGTGAACTCCTAGCAACTCCAATCAACACCACGCAGACGTAGATACTGTTTACAACACTTAGAATTTTTCGAACTGCTTTAAACAGCACGTTCGTTACAGACTCAATCTGAATGATAACAATGAAATACAATGGTTTTGAGACTGTAAATCTTCTGGTTTCTATATATGAAGCTCTACTCAAAAAGGTGAACCAGAAGATGATATCTCGAAGATTAAGCTATTAAGAACAACTAAGAAATTGTTCTTCGAGATTGAAAAGCACTGGAAATTCAAATAATTTTGCAGTGTAAATTTCCAGTAACTATGTGAGCTTTTGAAAGATAGCGTCGATAAGCAATAAGCTCGAGAACGTAGAATAGGCAAGGATAGGAGAAATAGCAGAGGGATTTCTCAATTTGAATTCTTCAGCTTTTATACCCTTTGATCTCAGCGGTCATTAAATTCGCCTAAGGAAACAAAATCCCTTTTTAAATATATGTTCATCGTTCAACCGTATATCCTGCTCCACCAAATGGTAATATGCGCTTCATCAGGGCCAAATTGTCGTATATCCATATTTGAGCAAACATCGTATAACGTCCTCTGTATACTGTGTACAATCGTCCAAAATAGCTCTGACATTGTCTCCTTAATTCCAGGCATTTGTACGATTCAATCGTGATCATTGATTCTTTCCAATTTAAACATATGATCTCGTTTGAAGCTGTTCGTTCCTTAAGCCTGAAAGTTCTTTCCATTAAAACATTTCTTTCTCCCTTGGTTATCTCATCGCTGATTGTGTATTCGTAGCTGTCAAAACTGAATACATAGAGAACTGAGTGTTTGTAACAACTGAATACTTGCGACTTCTGAAAATATACTGTTCCTATGTCTGAGTCGAACATTTCTGATAACCTCAAGTCTTATGTTCACTGATAGCTCTGTAACCACTTCTGAAATACTGAGATCTGAATTAATATACCACACTCTGTTACTCAAGTCTGAATACACTTCGCTCTAACAACAGATCTTCCACTGTAGATTCAAGTCTGAATAACTTTTCCCGAATGGTCAACTCAGAAGTCAATTCTTAGCTCAGAATCTTTCGAGACTTAGAACTGTAGATTCAAGTCTGAATAACTTTTCCCGAATGGTCAACTCAGAAGTCAATTCTTAGCTCAGAATCTTTCGAGACTTAGAAATATTCAATCAACTTATATGACGTCACGACTTCTGAACTCTTCAAAACACTGAGATGATGTCACGACTTCTGAAAACTTCAAAACACTAGGATGACGTCACGACTTCTGAAATCATTTGCGAAGGCTTAAGGTCATTTCTTGGTCTTATTTTGTTATCACCAAAACTAATAAATTTTATCTTAACAATTTCCCCCTTTTTGGTGATGACAAAACTTAGTAGCCTTACGACTTAATAAGATATAAGCAAGAAAACTCAAAGTCGTTCAGAAATTTTATAAATCTCATTAGCTGAACAATGTACAATAGATTTGTAAAAAAATTGAAAAATCTTAAAACTGATTCTTTCCATACAGCATTCAGCATCCTTTTTATAAGGTCCACTAGCAGTACCAGATCCACCACCACCACTGCTGGATCCCCTTTTCGTCGAAGAACCCCTTCTATCATCTATTCTACTACTTCCACCAGAACCAATACCACCTCTGCTAGCACTGCCTCCACTAGGTCTATTCTGATCATCAGGAGGCGGTTGAGGGCGGCTGCTACCACCTTCCCCCTTTTTGTCATTACCACCTTGGTTGATGTAGGCAACAAGTTCACCCAACTAAGAGGAAAGGTTATTATAATTTTCCTGTGCTTGTGCATGGAATTGCAGTATAGCATTCGAGAGGGCAGCTTTGGTGTCAACAACATCCTTTCTAATGTCATCTAGGCCAGTGGCAATGGCAGCCTGCTGAGTGATGAGCTTCCGTTGAGAAGCCAAAATGTCCAGCTACAGAGAGCGTACTTCTGAATCTGAATTTCCTATCGCATATTGTTAAACAGACCTCTATAGAGGCTGTCCTGTTGTACCAACATCTCAGTAACCTTCTTCTCAAGGCCCCGAATTTCCATCAAAAGCATATCCTTGAGTTTTTCGGAGTCATTTCTCACCTGCACACGCTCAGTTGAAATCTGATTGACTAAAGCGCGGAGATGTGCCAATGGTTCTGTGAAATCCTGCGGGGTAACTGCAGTAGGCATCAAAATCTGGTCACCCCCATGGTAGTGTCATCTGTAGTGAATAAAATACGAGAATCCGTAGTGCTGGGATTTGGTGAACTCAAATCTGTATTCAGGGGACGCTGAGAGATACTAGCAAAAACGGCAGGATCTGGATGAGCGGACCCAGAACTAGAAGAGATCGACTCTGAAAGAATCATATGTACATCTGTACCTCTACGAAAAACACCAACAAAATCTGAGGCATCTACGGTGATATCTACCGCTGTACTGACGGCGACTATATCTCTGCAAAAATTGTGTGATCCCACGGGTTGCAAGCTACCGACTGTAGAAAAATGTACAACTTCTATACAAACATCAGCCCATTGTTTGTGAAGCACTTTGAAAAATTCACTCACGGGGGCAAGAGTATCATTAATTGCCGTTTTGGTGACAATTCGATAGTTAGAGGGACTGTTTTCTTGGGCGGCAGACGCTGCCATAAGTCATTGGCTTCTTCAATAACCCAAGACCCCTCAATCATGGTTTTGGTTCGAAGCCAGCATAGAGACCTGGTGGATGTATTTGATCGTGCAATCACTGCACCACGATCTCTGTTTTCTCCCTCAAACAATATTGAACTGCAAATGCGTTCCCACTTCAGCCCATGAATCCTCATCTGTGTTTGTAGACCAGCTTGAAAGTGTTGGCGATGGGATTCCAAGAATTTCCTCAGAAGCATCTCTCTGTATTTGGCAATTGTAAACTCCCGCCGCCTCACAGCTGTTTCTAACGAATCCGTCTCTGCCCATGCTAACAACTGTTTCTCTTTGGCAATAATACCTTTCACTAACTAAAGATCTGCTAATTTACTTAAACTGAAGGAATAAAAGAACGAAACAACATCTGCTATTACCTTCTCACGAAGCTGTACAAGGAAGTCTATATCTGCACATATCAAACTGAACATCTCCCGGGCCGGGTGCCCTTTTATTGTATCCTCAACAAGAGGCGCCTTCCCCTTGTCAGCTGTACTAATTTGAGGGATACTGGCCTTGTACCAGTCACCTTCGTGGACTTCCCGAATCTCAATGCTACGTGCGAATTTGATTCTGGTAATCTCTGCGGCTATTACTGAAGGCATCATCACATCTACTGGAATCTGTTTTAGAATATCTTCAAGGGACATTGACTCTTCATCAGATGTGGGAGAGTCAGTGAGTTCCAGAGCCTTGCTCACTGACCCTATGTCCTCAGATTCCATCATGGTCGCAACATCCTTGGCTAGACTCAAATCCTCAGTATCCACTGGTTCAATATCTGTCTCCTCTTCTTCCGCAGACTCAATTATCTTACTTGGTTGCTTAAACCCATACATGTCGTCATCTTCCCCAGATCTCAAAGGCTCTTGAGGAAGCTGTTTCGATGCAGTAAAAGATGCCATTTTCCTAGCGATTTCATTTCAGCTCCATCAATATTTTCATCATCAGATCTGGTTAACGATGGTTCCTCCATATCTGTTTCCATCTGCGATGTTTCAGTAATAACTGTATCAATAATTTTATCCACATCATCAGAACCAGCGGTCATCCTCAGATTTCTCTTAGGGGCTCTGCGTTTAGGCGTAGGAGGATGAGCAGCTGGTATAGCAGAAGTAGGATCAACAGTCTGAATTGGTTCAGCATCTAGTGGTATGGAGACGATAGCCAGATCTTTTTCTTTGGACACAGCTTTCCCAGAAGATGTCCTTTTCTTCTTGACAACAGGGGCCTCAGACACAGCAGCTGGTCGCTTCTTCGACACAGACTTCTTCTTAACAAACGCCACCGTAGCCACATCTGGCTCATATTTTTCACCACGAGCGTCAATTGCTTTATTCGTGGCAACGTAAGTGTTTATCGTCTTTTCAGAGAGAATTTTCAAAGGAGGAAAGGTCTTCACCTCTCCCAGAGTAACAGCAGGGTCGCCCTTCAGAAGAACACAAATTTGGGCAGCAAACCCCTTGGCTCTTCTGGTGGTTCTATCCACCATTTCCTTCAAGACCTCAAACAAAATTTCGCTCCAGTTGACCTTAATCCTGAAATGAATAGCAGTCATCATAAAAAATCTTTCGTGGGTTACAGCATCAAAAGAACCCGCTTTCACAGTAATGGATTTTGCCAAGATATCGTTCAACAAACGAAACTCATATTTCAGCAATCTCTTCTTGCATGAGAGCTGAACAGGCTTACCATAATGAGAGAACATAGTTCGTGCCTGCAACACCAAATCGTTTGGTACTTCTGACAAATCGATTAATCCATCAGTAGGAAGATTGAATACCCCGACAAACCTACTTACAGAAATTTCGACATAGTTTCCTGAGACGGCACATGTAACATTACATCTTGGATAAGAGCGGTGTCAAAGATCTGTTCAAGTTCCTGCTCATACAACACGGACGGACAACCTAGAAAACCTCTAAGCCCAGTAGCCTCTAGGGCTCGGAACATGTTCACCATACCATCGTTGTCATGAATCCCTAAAACAGAGTCGAAGTTGATTTGCAGAGCGTTGGAGATGTAAGAAGATGCCATTTCTGATAGTAAAATGAACAAGAGAATGCCTAAAACAAGAGCGGTGTCAAAGATCTGTTCAAGTTCCTGCTCATACAACACGGACGGACAACCTAGAAAACCTCTAAGCCCAGTAGCCTCTAGGGCTCGGAACATGTTCACCATACCATCGTTGTCATGAATCCCTAAAACAGAGTCGAAGTTGATTTGCAGAGCGTTGGAGATGTAAGAAGATGCCATTTCTGATAGTAAAATGAACAAGAGAATGCCTAAAACAAGAGTAATCTGCAAACAGAGAACACAGGAGAGAAAAAATGCAAGAGATTTTGAAAGTAATATGCACAAAGTATGAGTAAAGAGAAAAGGAAACACCGTAAATATAAAGAAGAATGCAAAAAGGTACTAGAGAGAGAAAATGTGGATGTGACGTTTCGCATGATGACAACCACGTGTCAATCATCCGATGGAACGATCAATTTTGGAAATGATTTTGAAAAGATTTTGACAATATTACAACATAAGAAGAATATTTTAAAATGATTTCAAATTTTAACCACGAGGGTGAAAAGGTAAATAGATAACTGGCGCCAAGTGGTTAACACGTCACAACCTTAAGATCTGTTTAATGTATCAGCAGGGGTGTTGGAGATCTGGTCATGGATAAGTATCAACTGTGTATACATGAAATCTGAGTGTATCCAGATCTCACATATTCAGTTGAATCAGCACTTATTAATTCAGATCTCTCATTCCCCCTAAAGCTGAGACTTCCCAAATATGATATTTTATCAAACCTTAATTCCACGATGTTCCCCCCGAAAAGTAGACTCAGATTTGACAAAACCAGAAGCTTTTAAACCTGCAAATTGTTAGCGCAAAGACAATCAAGATAGTTCTAAGAGACCCAATAGATTTCTAAGATAAGAAAACTTAGCGTCTGGCAGGGGCTTTGTGAAGATGCCAGCTACTTGCTGCTCAGTCGACACATACTCCAGTTTGACGTCCTTCTTGAGTACATGATCTCTTATAAAATGTGATAGGATCAATATGGTTCGAAATCAGCTGCAGGAGTTCAAAAGGGGGGGTTGAATGAACTCCTTCTATTTTAAATTTTTCGAAACCTTTAAAACAATTTTACAACCGCCTTGCTTAACTTAAATCCGAGTTACCAGATTTAAGGTATCTCAGTTTAGCAGCTGATCTCTTGGCTAACAAATATTGTGCGGAAATAAGCCAATCGATCAATGAACAGTAAAACAGTAAATAGATACGTTAAATAAAGATTAGGGTCGAGAGTTTGTTTATTGAAGTTCGGATATGAATATCCTACGTCTCCCCTTCTTCCTTTTCAGGAAGGTTCCACTAGAAGATTTGATGGATTACAGGCCTTCTGCAAAACACCCAGTCACTGAGCCTCGCTCAAAGTGAACTCCTAGCAACACCACAATCTAAAGCGCAGACGCAACTGCTGGTTATACAAGTGAATAATATTTTTCGAACGGCTTTAAGAAGCACGTTCGTTACAGACTCAAATGATATAACAATGAATACAATGCTATGAGACTGTAAATCCTCTGATTTCTTTTACAAGAAAATCGATTCAGCTAATGTGAATCAGAGGATGACTCGAAGGTATTTCTATGAAAATCAACGATTGTTTTTCTTCGAGTGTTTGAGCTTTGTGAATATGGCTTCTGTAGAGTATAAGCTCGAGAAAGATTGAGACTCAAAATTAGCAGAGTAACGGCAAGTAAACAATAGCGAGAGCGAGAGAGTTCTTAAATCCAAAATTCTGCTATTTATAGTCTTCGATCTCAACGGTCATTAATTTCTTCAAAGGCAACAAAATCTGCTTTTGAATTTCTGTCAATTCGTACGTCGTAAATCCTGCTCCACCAAGAGGCAAGTCGCACAATGTCAGAGCAAATTTGGCGTCGTTCCATATTTGTGCAAACGCCGTAAACCGCTCTCTGATATAGTGTACTATTTACCTAGAATAGTACTGATACTGTTCCCTCAATTAAAACGCATGTACGATTCAATCTCCACCTTTGATTTCCTCTGATATGAACATTTGAATCGATTCATTATATGCACAACCACTGATGACTTGAACCTCTGATAGGTATGCAACGGATGATGGCTTCAATGCCTGAAAATTATGCACCAGCTGATTGCTTGGAATAACTTCCTTTTATAATGTATCGTCTGGTTGCAACGATTAAGAGAAGCAGCGACTGGATCAAGATAATACTGTAGCCATCTGCTGATTTGAGTGCATGTCTGCTGAATTACGTTGACTATTGAAGTAAACAACTGTCTCTTGATATTTCACTGTCGCCGTCTGTTGAATTAACAACGCAACCTCCAACGACGGATTTTAAGCGGTAGCCCAATACGCTGTCGTTTCAACTTATTTGAACGCTGTCGTTTTGCGATCCTTATCAAAACACGCTAACTCTCAAATTCTTGCGTCACTGAACCTAATACAACTGCTGATTTGCCCTGGAAGAATCTACCTGCTGGTTACCTCTGAAAAGTCCAACTGCTGAAAACAAACCAACGACTGATCTGCTGAATTCTTCCATCTGCTGAATTTCTCCGAATAGACCAACTGCTGAAACTCAACCTGTCGACTAAAAATGTTCTCCTGTAAAATTCACCGGCTGATTTTCCAGTAGCAACTAGTATTATTTTGTTATCACCAAAACTAATAAATTTTATCCTAACAATTTCCCCCTTTTTGGTGATGACAAAACTTAGCAGCCGAGATAAATGAATAGGCAAAAATAAATTGCACAACGACTGTGAAAACAGAAATTCCATTAATTCATTAACTAAAAATAGTACAAAAGATTTGTACACAGAATCTAATATCTTCTCCTCTTGCGAGATCCACTTCTGCTTCGACTACCCCTTTCTCTTTCCCTTTGCCTATCAGCAGCCATAAGTCTCTCCAGAATGTCTCTCTGTGCATTGTCAATGTCTCTCTGTGGAATGTCCGTTGTTCTAACAATATCACCACCACCACCTGTATTACCACTTCCTCTGTTTTGATTATCAGGTGGTGGGCGGCTGCTACTTACTTCCCCCTTTTTGTCATTACCACCACGGTTGATATATGCAACGAGTTCACTCAGTTGGTCGGTAATAACATTGAGGGTCTGCTGTGCTTGAGCACTAAAATCAAATAAATCATGGCGAGTAGGAGCCACTTGCTCTTCCAGAGATGTGACTTTAGCATTAAGCTCCTGGTGATTCTCCCTGACCACCCTCCGGACATCAACTACATCAAAAGCATTAGAGGAAATCTGAGTGCTCAACTGCTTGTGAGATGACTTAATATCCATCGACATGAGATTTATTTGATCATTTGAATCTCTGTGCAATGCCCCAAGTACTCTATCCTGTGCATCAAGGCGTGCGGTAAGGTTCCTCTCAAGGTGATGGAGGTGCAATAACAGTGTGTCTTTGTGCTTGGCACCATAATCTCTTTCACTGATTTGTTCTATTGAAGCTCGCAGCTGGTTTAATGCCTTTGTAACATCTGGAATAGGAGCAGCTGGGAGAGAGATAGAAGCAGCAGCAGCAGTGTCCTGATCAACAAAATCCATTGAAATGTCGTCTGAAGTGGAATCAAAAGAAGAATGTTCATCTATCAACTGTACAATCGGAGCAACTAAGACTGTATTATGTGCAATTTGGACATTTCTCAAAATGGTTCTCTCAGAAGCAATAGACGCAACAAAACTTGTAATATCCTCTGTATGCAACCGACTGAATAAACTGTAATCAATAAACACGGTACAAAACTGAGATACCCTCAAAGAAAAAGCTGTTGGCTGGCGAGGAGCAAAACTGTAAGGCGGTTGAACAACTTGAAGAGATCTGCAAAAGTTAATAGAGACAACTGGAAGAAGTCTGCCTGAAACAAATAATTCTACGGCCTCTATACAAATATCTGCCCATCTCTTCTTCATCGGTTTGAAAAAATCACTCACGAGAGGGAGAGTGTCGTCATATTGACGCTGACTAGAAACTTCAAAAATAGTGTAGGCAGGAATGACATGGTGACTAGTCAAGCGACCTTCAAACAATATAGAGCAACACGGCCTATCCCATCGAATACAGTGTGCTACTGCCTGCTATCACTCACGAGAGGGAGAGTGTCGTCATATTGACGCTGACTAGAAACTTCAAAAATAGTGTAGGCAGGAATGACATGGTGACTAGTCAAGCGACCTTCAAACAATATAGAGCAACACGGCCTATCCCATCGAATACAGTGTGCTACTGCCTGCTATTTTAATTCCTCTAAAACAAAAGAAAGAAGATCTGATAGCATGTCGATAACTTTGAGATGGACTGCCGAATCTCCTTCCCCGGGTACAAAATTTAGTATCCACCCTTCTAAGTATTTTCTCACCAGAACTGCTCTGTACTTCAAAAGTAAATACATTTTTCTTTGAAGTGCCACTCCTGTTGACACTGCCTCCGCCCAAGACAAAACCAGTTCCTCCTTAGCAAAATAGGAGTCATCTATCTGTATATTGGCTAATCTCTTCAAACTAAACGAATAAAAGAATTTTGCCACTTCATCTAATACCCTCTCCCGTAACTGGACAAGCAGGTCTATATCGGCACAAATAAAACAAAATGTTCCTTCGGGGGCTTTCCCTTGATTGGGTCTATCAGCTAGAGAGGCTCCTTCCCTTTGTCATCGATGGGAATTTGTGGGAGACTAGCCAGGTACCAAGTCTTTTCATCCACGGCAGGGATTTTGATCTCTTTGCCAATAGTAATCTTCGTGACTTCCCTTTCAGCTGAAGGCAATGGAAGCTCTGCTGGAATAGTCAGTATGATTTCATCCAAAGACATCTTCTCATTGGCATCAATCAATTCATCAACTGATCGGTCATCATCACTCATCTCCATATCCTCTGGTTCCTCCACAATATACTCCGACCGGGAAGATTCTGTCTGTACCCCATCAGCTGTTCCAACTTCCCTCACAGTCTCAATTTCCTCATCCGTGTTACTAGGAGTGGTAACTATTCTCTCAGCATCCCATCTGGCAATTATATCATCATAGGGAAGATCAAACCTCTGTCTGTCTTCAGCAGTTCCAGCTGGTTGATTTCCCTCACCCGATGTACGCACAACTTGATCTTCCTCATAAACTCTGATTTGAGCGGTGTCAGCCAATACTTTCTCAATGATGACATCAAGTAGACGGTTCTTCATTCACAATATCAGCCACTGCTGGCTCAGAAGCTGGTTCATTAACCCTTGCAGCACCACCATCAGCTGTTTCCTCATAAGCACCTTCATCAGCTGCTTCTTCATCAACAGTATCACCAGCGACCTCATCAGCTGGTGGATTAGCAGGATTCTCATCCTCTGCGGCTGGTGCAGCAGTAGATGGCCCAACCATTTGTATGGGCACGGCCTCCTGTGCCACGGCCACTATCTCCAAATTTACTTTATAAGAGCTTGATATATTCTTCATCGTCCTTTTCTTTTTAACCACTGGTTCATCTCCAAGAACATCAGATGGTCGTTTCTTTGAGGCAGCCTTTGGCTTGGGTGCCCCAGCAGCTTCCTCTGCACCAACTTTATCATTTAGAGAGACATAGCAGTGGACAGTCTTCTCCGTAAGAATTTTGGAAGCAGGAAACTCCGATGATTCACCCAATTCCAGATTTGGAATATTTTCCAGCAGAAGACTTATCTGAACAGCGAAGCCCTTGGCTTGCTTAGACCCTGGAGTAACCATATTTTTAAGAATGTTGAACATATACTGGCCCAATTCATCCTCACTCCGCAGACAACTGCTGTTAACATCGAAAACTTTTCCACTATGATTTCATTGAAGGACCCTGCCTTTACAGAAATTGATTTCGCTATTATATCACAAAGAATTCGATACCCAATCTTCAACTGACTCTTCTTCTCAGAAAAACTCACTGGCTCACCCGACATAGAAACGATGCTCCTAGCATCAAAAACCACATCCTGGCTCACCCGACATAGAAACGATGCTCCTAGCATCAAAAACCACATCCTTGGGAATCTCTGATAGATCTGCCAAACCATCCACGGGTAGGTCAAAAGACTCCGCAAACCATTCCTCAGATATTTCGACTAACTGCCCAGCCACTGTACTGATTATCACACCATCTCGAACTGATGCGTTCTCGAAGAAATCAACCAAGACAGCTTCATAGATGACTGCCGGACAGCCCAGAAAACCCTCAAGGCCAGATGCCCTTAGAGCTTGAACATGGACACCAAACCTGGGTCGTCCATGGCGAGAACAGATTCAAAATCGATATGCTGAGTGTTGGAGTAGTACGCAGAGGCCATTTCTGAATAGAAGAACTGAAAGAACACCTGAAAGAGATTTGCAAGGAGATATGCAGAGAATATGCACAAGAGAAATATGCAAGAACACACGAGAGTAATTATGCAAGGTAATTGTAAACGAAATAGGAAACTCCGTAATTAAACTGAGAATGCAAAAAGTTACTAGAGAGAGAAATTTTCGATGTGACGTTTTGCATGGTAACAACACGTGTCAACCATCCGTTAGCGCGTACAGTTTTTGAAATGATTTTGAAGATATTTAAAAAAAATTTACACGTACAGTGTAAAAAGGTTTTTCAAAATATTTTAATCAAACAAGGTACAAAGTTAATAGATGCGCGCCAAAATTTATAAAGTCACAGCTGGTGCAGTAAATGTAAGAACATCACTGCTGGTTTAATATATCGTTGAGGGTGGCAGGAGCTGGTCACAAATAAGCATTGTCAGGCCTCGTGCACAACACAGAGAAAATCACGTAAAACATAGCGGAAGCACTTTAAAAAGGTGGCTAAAATTTTTTCTCTTTTGGCCTGACGTGGAAAGCATAATTTTAAAATACCACGGTACATCAAAATATCCCAGTTTAATAAAAACACGCAACGCTAAAAGCCAAATACAACAGTACAGCATGTAACAAGTACCAGCCAGTTAATACAACAACAGAATACTCAAAACACTGGACACTCCCCGGCTAATAGAACTGATACATATATGCTATACGCTAACTGGGACACTCTAAACACCACCTGGGGCACCTCCAGCTGGATCCACACCGAAACCAGCGGAATAACCTGAAAGACCTGAACAACAAGCAGGCAAACAAAACAACCAGCCCCAGAGGGACACCGGGGTCAAACCCCAGTACGAAGAGCAGCATAAAACAGCAAAAGGATATAGCATGCAATGTATCATGTCGTGCAAATGGATGAGCGGTACAAAGATCAATGGTAACAATCAGAAGGCCAAACAAACGGTACAACAGCAACTGTGACACATCACTGAGTCTCGGAAGCTACCCGATCGCACCCAGTGGAAAATAGAGTGGCTCATCGTCAACACACGCGCGTGCGCCATCCGCCGGGTTGCATGGAATTGCAAGTGGACCAACCACCCGCCAACCTCTATCCAGGTCACTGCAACTGAGGATTGGGAACAACTCTACCAACATCCTCCATCTGCACTCAATCGTGGTTATTCAACACAGCACCGCGCCACGAGAGAAGAGCTTAAACCAACGTAACATATCACGGCTATCAAAGGTCTCAACGGCTCAATATGCTATGCAGATGCAGTATCATGCTCAACATGATGCATGTACATGAAATGCCAAGAAGCACATCGAAGGCATTTAAATAAACGCATGCACAGCAATTCATCAAATAAGAAATCAGGCATACTGGAACCACCTTAAACCGCAACAGGTAACACACCAGGAAATTTCAGACAATAGGCATGCAGAACACATACAACTCTGCCTCAACACAAATACTAGGCATAGTTATACAACGCACATAATACATTCCCATGCCTATATCAAAGATGAATTACAAGCTCAATTCGTACCTCCACACAGGAAAATACCTCAACCAGATTCCACCAAGACAGGGTACCAACAGCCTGCTCAAACCAGATTCCTCACGGGCTCACTGCAAGACTCCACGAAGCTGCTCGAAAGCTAGAATCTGTTAGGGAACCTTGCAAATCAGCTCAACAACCGAATTTCTAAACATCACAACCTACGGTCAAAAGCTGAAACCCGGTCCTTTCACTATAGAAACTCCACAGAAGGAACTACACTTAGAAATGGCAAGAAATAACTTACCCTGAAGTTCACCCAAACCTGGAGGACTATAGAGTGGAAACGCAAGGACACACGAACCTGCTAAACAATACGCACAACCAGATCTCAGGGAACGCTAACAGAAACTCACAGCAGAACACGGTCTGGGAGAAACAGCTCAACCAGCAACTAACCAACCTAATAAACTCAACAGGAAGCTTAAATACAAGCTAAAGGTAAGATCTCATCAAACTTTTTGATGTTCTACCTGCATGACACGAACGCACCGTCGAAGCAGTAACTTCATGATCTTGCTCCAGCTAACAACAGCTTCCAAAAGTGGTATAGTATTAAGAGCCTTCACGAGAGGAGTCCAACGCTACCTCAATCGCTCAAAACGACGACCGAAAACAACGGGAATCATCGGATAAAAGTCACGGTGAACAGTAACTTAGGGTTTCAAGGTTATCGGGAAAGAAAAAGAGGAATATCGGGTTCAAGAAAATGCTCTAAGTGTTTCCAAACACTGGTATTTAAAATCCTCCAGCTAATCGCTACTGTTAAAGTCCATCAGCGACGAAAACAGATTCCTGCATCAGATTTTATCACCACACAGATTTCTCGAACTTGGGACCAGTGCACACACACAAATCTGAACAAGCACTCTCACACATCAAATACTCCGCTAACCAAATCGAAACAACGTCGCTGGCTGCTGAAATAGATCTCTACAATAGATCCCTGCGCTAAGAAACAATATACAAATCTGGATCCTCAGCGCTCACGCTAACAAACGCGCAACTAACAAAATGACAACGTATCGAGGTCTCACCAAATAAAACAAACGGCGACGTACTGGTAAAACAGATCTCTGCGCTCGCACCAGCTACCAACAACACAAAGCAAAGGCGGTCAACGCAAAATGTTGACATCTGCTCAATACTCTCACCCGCTAGAGAAATCCGAAACCTAGCGCTAAACAGCGGTCAATAATCTAAACGACATAGCATCGCTTCCCCTCTACAACAGATCTCACATTCGTTATCACCCGTTGACCCGCGTTGACATCCGATTCACCACCAACCAGATTTCATCTCCAAACGAGACACCCGAACCTGAAAGCGATGTCGTATAGCTTCTCGCGCCTAGCGATACCAGATCTCTTCCACGAACAAATTTCTCATAATAGCGCTAAGTCTAAACGGCGTCGTTCTGCATCCAAAATAAAAACACGCGAGCAGACCCCTATACGTTAACGCCATCAGATCTCTTCTACCACGAGACATCTGAACGCCACAAAACAACAGCGTATTGCCTCACGCAACAAATCCATGCTGCAAACAATAAGGCATCAGCGAGAGCAGATTCCTTGATACAAATCAAATCTCTTCTCAAAATCCGATTTCACTCAAAAAGATTTCTAACTCAAAAATACCAAACTTTCCAGAATTGTTCCAAATATGAAATCTGACCCAGAAATACTTTTGAAGCCTTCCAACTGAAAGAGGAACAATGTTAGGATTGAGAATTTATATTAGTGATTAATTAATTTGATTTGGGAATTAATCACGTAGATTTTGAAGTCCCTGCTGATTTTGAGCGTTGCGTTAATTTTTGGGAAATTTAGTCGTAGCGATTTTGGAGCAAAAATGTTAGCAGCAAGTTACTGTAGCTCCTGCTGGTGGATTTTGAATCAGCAGAGATGACGTAAGCGTGACGCAAGGAGAGCTGCTGGTTTTAGTTTCGAAGTTTGAAGTTGCTGCTGGCAGATGCTGCGCGTAGCGTAAGATTGTATGAGTAAGTGACACGTGTTAGTCAACATTTTTGGACAAGTTACTGTAGCTCCTGCTGGTGGATTTTGAATCAGCAGAGATGACGTAAGCGTGACGCAAGGAGAGCTGCTGGTTTTAGTTTCGAAGTTTGAAGTTGCTGCTGGCAGATGCTGCGCGTAGCGTAAGATTGTATGAGTAAGTGACACGTGTTAGTCAACATTTTTGGAGTGTTGACTATTGAATTCAGCAGTTGCGCTGGTGAACAATGATCAGCTGATGGTTGGTGGAATCAGTCGCAAGAACTATCGATAGATATGATGACGTTGGTGTGACGTATTCATTGCTGCTGGTAGTAGTTTGCGTTGTGATGGTTGCTGCTGACCAGCAGGCGCGCAAATACTAAAGAGTTGAGAAGCGGCGTCGTTTGAATTAGTTGAAACGCTACGTTTTGAGCTTTGCGTTTAGAGATCAGCTGTTGGCAGCAATGCTTGCGTAACCAAAGTGGCGTCGTTTTGGATTAGTAGATGCGTCGTCGTTTTGAGTGATTTCGCGCGACCAGCAGATGAATTGTTTTGAAGAGAGAGCTGTTATCAGCTCTTGGTTGTTTTGCTTACGAGAGCTGTTGTCAGCTGGTGTTTGCTACGGCATCGTTTTGATAAGTGGGAACGGTGTCGTTTTGAAGTGTTTTCGTGCGATTGTTTGTGTAGTCGTTGATGCTGAATTTAGCGAAAGAAAGGAGGTATCTGCTGGAAGATCTCTACTGTTCAGTAGACTGAATATTGGTGTTCAGCAGACGTTGATTTTGGGGAGATTATATATAGAAGTGTTGATCGACACTTAGAATTATTTTGAGCCAGATATTTCTTATCTCTTCTTCTCCAAACCCTCGTCGAGCTACTGTTCACCGTGATTTTCCACCACCGTTTCCCATCGCATCCAGCCTCTGTTTTTGGAAATCTTAGTGGCGCTGGATTCCCCTTGCTTAGATCTTTCGTTTGCTACCCTTTTGGAGACGTTATATTTGCGCTGGAAGTGGAAACGCGAAGCTGCTGGAGTTCGAAGCTTTTGAGAAAAGTCTGTGCGTGTGTTCTTCTGCTAGCGTGAGCTTTTGGGTGAGCATTCCTGATAGAATTGAGCTCTGTTCTAGAAGCTAATGACTGCATAGAAGTGTAGGAATTGAATTAGACTTCTGGCCGTAGGATTAGCGTACTTATGATGAGATTGAGCTAAGATATTAGCTATGTTGTAACAGATTTCAGCTTCCAGGAAGTTCCTGCTGCGTGATTTGAGCCAGGAGAAATCTGTTAGGTAAATTGAAGAGGAAAGGTACGATTTGAGCAGCCCTTAGCAGCTTGAGCGTGAACATGTCTATGTTTCGATGTTTTGAACTGCTGTTATGTGGCTTACGTGAATTTACATGCTGGAATTGATTGAGTTATGTTTTGCTTCACGTATTATAAATTGTATGCATCTAGCATGGATATTGGATGGAATTCATGCATACATCTTGAGCCTGATGTACAGATTTGATTTGATACCTGATTGGGTGCCACGTTGTGACTGGCCGACTGTTGAGTCATGCCCGAAAAGTCCAACGCTATCGTCGGAGCGGTGACTACCGGATACGAGTGTCTACCGCCGAGCTGTGATGGGCTGACGGGACCCGATGATCACGGACCGATGATTTCCACCGGCTGATTGGCTGTGAGTGGTGTAGAGGCTTGATTGAGTTGCCAGTTGATAGACTGGCCTAGCTATCCGAATTCTTTATAGCCCTCATGCATTCATAGCATTGATTTATAGCATGTTGCATGTTTATCTGCTTTGATAGCTCTTCGTACTGAGGCTTGACCTCGTACTTCTTTTCTTGCTTTTGTTGTTTGGGTCTGCGTTACCCATTTGCAGGAGTTTCAGGTAACCTAGCTGGGCAGAGTGGAAGTTCAGCTGGTCGATCCCCACGTCCCTGAGTCCCAGTCTATTTATGATATGTATTGAACCGGGGGATGCCCCGTGTTATCGTGTATTTAAAATTTTTAAGCCATGATTTTAAGCTTCCGTGTTTATGCGCTTATTATGTGTTAATTGTTAGTAATTAGCACGGGGCCTGACATTTTTGGTATCAGAGCTTAAACTGGGATAAGCTCGATTTCTTTTGATCACACTCGAGTCTAGGCACAGAGTTTTGATTTGATTTTGATTGCCTCTGTGACTTATGTGATCTATTATCTGTCTTGTTATTATATCTGCTGTGAGATCTTACCTCTAGGCTTGTTAGATGCCGCCGAGACAAGGAGGAGGTAGGAGGACTAGACGTTCTGAGGAGGAGTCTAGAGCAGGTAGTGATGATGACGCCCAGGTAGAGGACGTCACTAGGCAGATAGGCGGAATGGAGTTGGTCTTAGCCCGATTTCAGCGGACAAACCCACCGACGTTAGCCGGTACTGAGGGTGGCGCTAGGGCTGAGGCGTGGCTTGTTCAGATGGAGGAGCTATTTGATACCCTGGAGTACGCCCCAAAAAAGAGACTGAAGTTGGCAGTTCTGCAGCTACGAGATGATGCACAGCGCTGGTGGAGGAGTACATCTAGGATGCTTCGAGATAGTGGGACGATGCTCACTTGGGATGTTTTCTCCGAGGCTTTTCGACACGAATACACCCCAGAGTCCTACTTCGCTAGCCGGGAGCGTGAGTTTGACAACCTAAAGCAAGGTGATATGCATGTGGCCGAGTATGCGAGGCGGTTTTCTGTGCTTCTAGTGTACATGCCAGCTGTGGCGAACAAAGAGCGAACGAAGAGGAACAGTTCTTGAAAGGCTTGAGACCTGACCTTTACCGTATGGTGCTGTCTGGGTCCCCGGCGACTTTCATGGAAGCTGTGAACAACGCGGTTGATATCGAGGAGAGTTTGATGGATCCTAAGGCTCCGATACATCAGACGTCTGGACGTGCTTCTCAGCCAGCTCAGGCGGTATCGCAGTCATATCAGTCTCCTCAGGGGTCACAGCAGTCGAGTCGCCAACAGTTCAGACCTCAAGGGAAGCAATTCAAGAAGAAGGGCCATTCGAGTTCTTCTGGTTCCGTGAGCTCTGGTTCTGGCAGTGGTTCTGGTAGCGGTTCAAAAAAAAATGCATGTGGCCGAGTATGCGAGGCGGTTTTCTGTGCTTCTAGTGTACATGCCAGCTGTGGCGAACAAAGAGCGAACGAAGAGGAACAAGTTCTTGAAAGGCTTGAGACCTGACCTTTATCGGATGGTGCTGTCTGGATCCCCGGCGACTTTTATGGAAGCTGTGAACAATGCAGTGGATATCGAGGAGAGTTTGAGGAGACTCCGGGCATGGTGATTAGAGGTACATGCTCTATTTATGATTATCCTGCGAGAGTTTTGTTTGACACTGGTGCATCGCACTCTTTCATATCTGAGATGTTTGTGTTTGAGCGTGGGTTGAGTTCTTCCCCACTGTGTGATGTTGTTTCCGTGTCTACTCCTGCTGGTGTGAATCTTTGGTCTCGAGAGGTAGTGATTGATTGCCTGATTAGGTTTGATGAGCATGTTTTGGTGACCAATTTGATTGTTTTGGGGATTAGATATTTTTTGATTGTATTTTGGGAATGAATGTATTATGCAGCGATAGGGCTACCGTCGATTGCTTCCATGGTGTGGTGAGATTTCGCCCTGATACGGGTGAGAGGTGGGATTTCTACGGCACGGATTCGAGGTCGAAGATTCCCCTAGTATCCGCTATGGAGATGTTTAGCCTGCTATCGCTAGGTAATGCAGGATTCATGATCTATGCACTTGATAGTTCCCAGGAGCAGCGATTAGAGTTGCGCGACATCCCCGTTGTTCGAGAGTATCCCGACGTGTTTCCAGATGAGATTCCTGGATTCCCTCCTCGTCGTGAGATCGACTTCAGTATTGAGTTGGTGCCTGGTACCGCCCCGATTTCTAGAGCTCCTTACCGGTTGGCGCCCGCAGAGTTGAAAGAGCTGAAGGAACAGTTGACTGATCTCTTAGAGAAAGGCTTCATCAGACCGAGCATGTCGCCTTGGGGAGCTCCGATTCTCTTTGTGAAAAAGAAAGATGGCACTATGAGGATGTGCGTGGACTTCAGACAGTTGAATAAGGCCACAGTGAAGAACAAGTATCCTCTGCCGAGGATTGATGACTTGTTCGATCAGTTGCAGGGATCGGTTGTTTACTCGAAGATTGACTTGCGCTCTGGCTATCACCAGTTGCGAATTAGAGACGCCGACGTGGCAAAGACAGCCTTCCGGACTCGATATGGGCATTTTGAGTTTCTTGTCATGCCTTTTGGATTGACGAATGCCCCTGCTGTCTTTATGGATCTGATGAATCGCGTCTTCAACGAGTATATCGATCGATTCGTTATCGTCTTCATAGATGACATCTTGGTGTACTCGAGGAGAAAGAGGGAGCACAAGGAGCATTTGAGACTTGTATTGCAGAGATTGAGAGACTCGCAGCTCTATGCCAAATTCAGCAAGTGTGAGTTTTGGCTTGACAGGATTATCTTTTTGGGTCACGTGATTTCGGCAGAAGGAATTTCGGTGGATCCTAGCAAGGTCGAAGCAGTGCTTAACTGGGAGAGACCTCGAAACGTTTCAGAGATCCGTAGTTTCTTGGGGTTGGCCGGCTACTATAGGCGTTTCATTGAGAAATTTTCTTCGATAGCCAGGCCTATGACGCAGTTGACTCAGAAAGATAAGAGATTGTATGGATTGATGAGTGCGAATATAGTTTTCAGACGTTGAAGGAGAAGTTGACTACTGCTCCTGTTTTGGCCCTACCGTCTGGCTCCGGAGGATTTGTTGTGTGCTCCGATGCTTCTCTGAGTGGTTTAGGGTGTGTTTTGATGCAGAACGGGTACGTGATTGCGTATGCGTCTCGACAGCTGAAGCCTCACGAGACGAGGTACCCGGTTCATGATTTGGAGTTGGCTGCGATAGTGTTTGCCTTGAAGATCTGGCGGCATTATCTCTATGGTGAAGAATTTGTGGTGTAAACCGACCACAAGAGCCTGATATATATCTTCACGCAGTCGGATTTGAACATGAGGCAGCGACGCTGGATGGAATTGCTTAAGGATTTTGACTGTGAGATTCAGTATCAGTCTGGGCGAGTGAACTTGGTAGCAGATGCGCTAAGTCGAAAGACCCAGCCTGAGATGTTAGCGTCCTTGAGTATTTCGAAAGTTCATGAGGAGTTGAGTACTTCTGGTTGGCGATTCCAGCCGGGTGATCAGTATTTCTTCGTTTCGTCTCTTCAGGTAGAACCGCAGATTGTGATGAACATCAGGGAGGCGCAGAGGACCGACCCCTATATCCATGAGCTGAGGATTAAGGCGCAGTCAGGTCAGTCTGATGATTTCTCTGTTGCTTCGGATGGATGTTTGAGATTCAGAGGGAGATTAGTAGTTTCGAACCTGATTGATCTGAAGGAGACCCTCATGAATGAAGCACATTGTAGTCGATACAGTGTGCATCCAGGCGAGCGAAAGATGTACCATGCCTTGAAGTCTCACTATTGGTGGGCAGGTATGAAGAGCGACATTTTTGCTTTTGTTGCTAGATGTCTGAATTGCCAGCAGGTCAAGGCTGAGAGGATGAGACCTGGTGGTTTGCTGCAGAGTTTGGAGGTGCCCCAATGGAATTGGGAGCACATCGCCATGGATTTCGTGACTCATCTACCTCGATCGAATAGGGGATGTGATGCGATTTGGGTTGTGATTGATAGACTTTCGAAGTCAGCCCATTTCATTCCCTATGATGTGAGGTGTTCGATGAAAAAGATGGCGAAATTGTACATCGACCATGTGGTTAGATTGCATGGAGTTATGGTTTCGATAGTGTCTAACAGAGATCCGAGGTTCACTTCTTGCTTTTGGAAGAGTCTGCAAGCAGCTATGGATTCGAGATTGGCGATGAGTACAGCCTATCACCCACAGACAGACGGACAGTCTGAGCGGACTATCCAGACTTTAGAGGATATGCTGCGAGCGATAGTGATGGATTTCAGCGGTGGCTGGCAGGATTCGCTTTCCTTGGTGGAGTTTTCGTATAACAACAGCTACCAAGTCACTATTGGAATGGCTCTGTTTGAGGCTTTGTATGGTCGAAAGTGCAGATCCCCGATCTGTTGGGAAGAAGTTGGCGAGAGACAGCTTTCTACACCGGAGTTTGTTCAGCACATGAAATACCAAATTGATTTGATCCGGAGTAGAATGAAGGCTGCCCAAGACCGTTTCTCGAGTTATGCGAACAGAAGACGTCGACCGTTAGAGTTTGAGGAGGGCGATCGTGTGTTTCTCAAGATTTCTCCTTTCAAGAGCGTGATGAGATTCCGATTTAAAGGCAAATTGGCTCCCAGATTCGTTGGTCCCTTTGAGATTATCGAGCGGATTGGACAATTGGCTTATAGACTGAGGCTGCCCGAGGAGTTAGCCGCGATGCATGAAGTGTTTCATGTGTCAATGTTGAGAAAATATGAGCCGGATCCGTCCCACGTTTTGAGAACTGACGAAGTTGAGCTGGATTCTGCCTTGAGCTATGTTGAATATTCGGTGCAGATCTTGGATAGGAAGGAGAAACAGCTGAGGAACAAGATAATTCCGTTGGTGATGGTCCAATGGAGCAAGCATGGCCGAGAAGAAGCAACCTGGGAAGTTGAGGAGAAGATGAGGCAGGACTGGCCTCACCTGTTTGAGCACTGATCGTGTAGAATTTCCAGGTAAATTTCTGGTTTTGCTTCGAATTTTGGTGAGTTGATTGCGCTGATTTGCATGTTCGATTGTTTCTGCCTTGGTTTGTCTTTGATTTCGAGGACGAAATATCTTAAGGTGGGGAGAATGTGAGGATTGAGAATTTAGATTAGTGATTAATTAATTTGATTTGGGAATTAATCACGTAGATTTTGAAGTCCCTGCTAATTTTGAGCGTTGCGTTAATTTTTGGGAAATTTAGTCGTAGCGATTTTGGAGCAAAAATGTTAGCAGCAAGTTACTGTAGCTCCTGCTGGTGGATTTTGAATCAGCAGAGATGACGTCAGCGTGACGCAAGGAGAGCTGCTGGTTTTAGTTTCGAAGTTTGAAGTTGCTGCTGGCAGATGCTGCGCGTAGCGTAAGATTGTATGAGGAAGTGACACGTGTTAGTCAACATTTTTGGAGTGTTGACTTTTGAATTCAGCAGTTGCGCTGGTGAACAATGATCAGCTGATGGTTGGTGGAATCAGTCGCAAGAACTATCGATAGATATGATGACGTAGGCGTGACGTATTCATTGCTGCTGGTAGTAGTTTGCGTTGTGATGGTTGCTGCTGACAAGCAGGCGCGCAAATACTAAAGCGTTGAGAAGCGGCATCGTTTGAATTAGTTGAAACGCTGCGTTTTGAGCTTTGCGTTTAGAGATCAGCTGTTGGCAGCAATGCTTGCGTAACCAAAGTGGCGTCGTTTTGGATTAGTAGATGCGTCGTCGTTTTGAGTGATTTCGCGCGACCAGCAGATGAATTGTTTTGAAGAGAGAGCTGTTATCAGCTCTTGGTTGTTTTGCTTACGAGAGCTGTTGTCAGCTGGTGTTTGCTACGGCATCGTTTTGATAAGTGGGAACGGTGTCGTTTTGAAGTGTTTTCGTGCGATTTTTTGTGTAGTCGTTGCTGCTGAATTTAGCGAAAGAAAGGAGATATCTACTGGAAGATCTCTACTGTTCAGTCGACTGAATATTGGTGTTCAACAGACGTTGATTATGGGGAGATTATATATAGAAGTGTTGATCGACACTTAGAATTATTTTGAGCCAGATATTTCTTATCTCTTCTTCTCCAAACCCTCGTCGAGCTACTGTTCACCGTGATTTTCCACCGCCGTTTCCCATCGCATCCAGCCTCTGTTTTTGGAAATCTTAGTGGCGCTGGATTCCCCTTGCTTATCTCTTTCTTTTGCTACCCTTTTGGAGACGTTATATTTGCGGTGGAAGTGGAAACGCGAAGCTGCTGGAGTTCGAAGCTTTTGAGAAAAGTCTGTGCGTGCGTTCTTCTGCTAGCGTGAGCTTTTGGGTGAGCATTCCTGATAGAATTGAGCTCTGTTCTAGTAGCTAATGACTGCATAGAAGTGTAGGAATTGAATTAGACTTCTGGCCGTAGGATTAGCGTACTTATGATGAGATTGAGCTAAGATATTGGCTATGTTGTAATAGATTTCAGCTTCCAGGAAGTTCCTGCTGCTTGATTTGAGCCAGGAGAAATCTGTTAGGTAAATTGAAGAGGAAAGGTACGATTTGAGCAGCCCTTAGCAGCTTGAGCGTGAACATGTCTATGTTTCGATGTTGTGAACTACTGTTATGTGGCTTACGTGAATTTACATGCTGGAATTGATTGAGTTATGTTTTGCTTCACGTATTATAAATTGTATGCATCTAGCATGGATATTGGATGGCATTCATGCATACATCTTGAGCCTGATGTACAGATTTGATTTGATACCTGATTGGATGCCACGTTGTGACTGGCCGACTGTTGAGTCGTGCCCGAAAAGTCCAACGCTATCGTCGGAGCGGTGACTACCGGATACGAGTGTCTACCGCCGAGCTGTGATGGGCTGACGGGCCCCGATGATCACGACCGATGATTTCCACCGGCTGATTGGCTGTGAGTGGTGTAGAGGCTTGATTGAGTTGCCAGTTGATAGACTGGCCTAGCTATCCGAATTCTTGATAGCCCTCATGCATTCATAGCATTGATTTATAGCATGTTGCATGTTTATCTGCTTTGATAGCTCTTCGTACTGAGGCTTGACCTCGTACTTCTTTTCTTGCTTTTGTTGTTTGGGTCTGCGTTACCCATTTGCAGGAGTTTCAGGTAACCTAGCAGGGCAGAGTGGAAGTTCAGCTGGTCGATCCCCGCGTCCCTGAGTCCCGATCTATTTATGATATGTATTGAACCGGGGGATGCCCCGTGTTATCGTGTATTTGGGGATCTGTATTTTGAATTGATTTTATGTGGTTACTTGTTGTATGAGTTTGAGTCAACTCATATTTTCATTATCGCTATTTTGAACGTATGATTTGAAGTTCAGGCCCGTTGTATTTCGAAAAATTTTTAAGCCATGATTTTAAGCTTCCGTGTTTATGCGCTTATTATGTGTTAATTGTTAGTAATTAGCACGGGGCCTGACAAACAACCAGATTTGTCCACGCACAAATCTGAATTCTTAAAATCCGATTAATCCCACCAAATTAATCTTTCTTAAATTTCGGGTCTCACAAGCATCAGTTGTATATATGTAACAACTGAGTGTGTCCAGTCATGACATATTCAGCTGACGTCACGCTTAACAATCCAGCTCCTGGTTCCCCCTACGACTGATAATCTCCCAACGCGAGAGGCTTACCTCAGCTGATAGTCTTATCGTTCCCCCTGAACAACAGACTTACAGCTGATTTAAACAACAGCTGACAACCTTCAAAATGCGTTAGTGAACCAACAATCAAGGCAATTCAAGAAACCTAAAATGTTTCTAAAATAAGAAAACTTAGCGTCTGGTAGAGGCTTTGTGAAGATGTCAGCAACTTGCTGATCAGTCGACACATACTCCAGCCGGACGTCCTTCTTTAGCACATGGTCCCTTATGAAATGATGCCTGGTGTCGATGTTCTTTGTTCTTGAATGCAGCACAAGATTTTGGGTGATTGCAATGGCACTAGTATTGTCTTAGAGAATAGGTGCTTCAGAAGCATCGACTCCATAGTCCTTCAGCTGGAATTGTATCCAAAGGATTTGAGCACAGCAACTACCAGCTGCTACATACTCTGCCTCAGCTGTTGACGTTGCGATGGACGTTTGCTTCTTAATAAACCAGGAAATCAGCCGATCCCTTAAAAATTGACAAGTCCCACTTTTGCTTCTATGATCAATCCTGCATCCTGTGTAATCTGCATCACTATAACCGATTAGTTGAAAGCCTGAGTCTTTGGGATACCAAAGACCCACGTTGGAAGTACCCTTAAGATATTTAAATATTCGCTTTACAGCTATGTAATGCGATTGCTTTGGCTCTTCTTGAAATCTAGCACACATACAGACAGCAAACATGATGTCTGGTCTGCTAGCAGTTAAGTTTAGCAAAGAGCCTATAATACCACGATAAAGCGATACCTCAATGACAGTACCAGCTTCATCTTTGTCCAGCTTTATCGAAGAGCTCATAGGGGTTGCTGCTGCTGAACAGTTGTCCATACCAAACTTCTTCAGCAATTCTTTCGTATACTTCGCCTGGTTAATGAAAATTCCATTTTCCAGCTGTCGAACTTGTAATCCCAGAAAGAACGTCAGCTCCCCCATCATGCTCATTTCAAATTTATCCTGCATCAACTTAGAGAACTTTTGGCACAGTTTGGGGTTAGTTGACCCAAAGATAATGTCATCGACATATATTTGAACTAATAGAATATGGTCAACTTTTACAAATTTGAACAAGGTTTTATCTACTGTGCCTTTAGTGAAGTCATGCTCGATAAGAAATTGAGATATTGTATCATACCAAGCTCTGGGTGCTTGCTTCAACCCATACAGAGCTTTATCCAGTTTGTAAACAAAGTCTGGATGTGCATGATTAACGAAGCCAGGAGGTTGTGCAACATACACTTACTCTGTTAAGACGCCATTAAGAAAGTCACTCTTAACATCCATTTGAAAGACTTTAAAGTCTTTGAATGCAGCATAAGCTAAGAACATGCGAATGGCTTCTAATCTTGCTACTGGTGCAAAGGTCTCATCAAAATCTATACTTCCATTTGTCTAAATCCTTGCGCTACCAGCCTAGCTTTATTTCTTGTTACTACGCCATCTTCATTCAGCTTGTTCCTAAAGACCCACCTAGTTTCTATGACTGAATGATTATTAGGTCTAGGTACAAGTGTCTACACATTATTGCGCTTAAACTGATTTAACTCTTCTTGCGTAGCGTCTATCCAGCTGGTGAGATGTACTTGCGACTGGTTCCTAAGGCCTCATCTATCATTTTAGGTTCTATATGAGATATGAATGCGGAATCAAAATGATCATGCTTTAGCTGGCCTTGTGTGCGAACAGGAGATTCGAAATTACCTATGACTTGCTCGGGTGGATGATTTTTATTCCACCGAAGATCAAGTCCAATTGGATTTGCTCTTTGTTCCCCCTGTGTAGCTGGCTGGTTTGCAAGTGAATCAGTAGACGCCAATAGATGTTGAGCATTGTTGGCTTGTGCGTCTGCTTCCAGCTGGTGAGATGTACTTGCGACTGGTTCATCAACTGGTGGTCTCAATACCGAATGATATGATGTGCTCGTGCCTTGATGTCCAGCTGGTGGTGATAACAATTGATAATTTGTGCTACCAGCTGGTGCTTCAGGCGTTGGTCTAGAAACCAATGGATAAGCTCTTGCGACTGCTTGCACAACATCTTGTTTATCAACGTCAGTTGGTGCAACAACTGATTGATCGTCGGCTGGTTGATCATTTGTCGCAACACCCCCAGCAGCTGGTACACTTGAGACAATTTGATCCTGCGGCTGATCCACGTTAGTTAAATCAATAACTATTGGATTACCTGTCAGATCTTGTTGAACATTGTTATTCATTGTGACCTGCTGGTTGTTCTTCTTCAGCTGATTGTCTTTGTGGCACGTCATTGTCTGATTCTTCAAGACTTGTTGACTCCAGACGTGAACACAAATCATGTAGGCTTGCAGCTGAATTTGATTTGAAGCTGGTTTCATCAAACACTACGTGTGCTGATTCCTCAACTGTCAAGCTTCGATTGTTGAAAACTCGATATTCTTTGCTCACAGCTGAATAACCTAGAAAGATACCTGCATCAAATTTAGGTTCAAAGGCTGTTAGATGCTTCTTGCCATTGTTATGAATGAAACATTTACATCCAAACACTCTGAAGTAAGAGATATCAGGTTTCTTGCTATGCCAGATCTCATATGGGGTTTTATCGTGCATCCTATTAATCATCAATATTTTTTGAGTATAACACGCTGTGTTAACTGCTTCTGCCCAGAATTTTTGTGAAATCCCGGAATATGCAATCATAGATCTAGCAGCTTCTTTTAAAGTGCGGTTTCTCCTTTCAGCTAACCCGTTTTGCTGAGGAGTTCTTGCTGCTGAGAGCTCATGATTTATCCCCAAATCTTCCAAATAAGAAGTTAGTTTAAAATTTAGAAACTCAGTACCGCGATCACTTCTTATCCGGTTGACTGAACAAGATCTATCATTTTGTAAACGTTTCAAAAGGCGTATCAGCTGGTCGGCGGTTTCAGATTTTGCTTTTAAAAACAACACCCAAGTATATTTTGTAAAATCATCAACAACTGCAAGGGTGTAATTCGTTCCCCCTAATCTTGTTACTGAAATAGGACCAAAAAGATCCATATGCAAGAGCTCAAGGCAATGGGTAGAACGTTTCCGCCTTTATTTTTGAAATTAGATTTTATTTTCTTACCCAGCTGACATGCTGCACAGATATTATCCTTAGAGAAACTAATTTTTGGCAGACCAGAAACCATATCATGTTGACTCGACTTGGAAAGTGTTTTGAAGTTTAAATGGTTCATTCTTTGATGCCACAGCCAGCTTTTGGAAGAACCAGCTGCAAGGCATAAATGCTTAGATTCCAGCTGATCTGACCAATTGATTATGTAGGTATTCCCCGAAAGTTTTCCTACCAATACAGTCAGACCACTTGGACTCTGAACCGTGCATGTGTGTTGTTGAAACTAGACTATGTAACCTTTGTCACACAGTTGACTAATGCTAATCAAATTATATCGAAGGTTATCAACAACTAAGACATCAGAAATAGATATGTTACCATGGATAAGATTACCCTTACCCACAGTGTTATCGTATGCGTTATCACCAAAGACTATCTTTGCGCCTTTGTGTGGAATGACGTCTGTTAGCAGCTTTCGATTTCCTTTCATATGTCTTGCACAGCCGCTGTCCAGGTACCACAAGTTTGATACATCATCTGGTTCGTACCTGTTATCCTGCAATCATAAAACCAGCTTTTGGTACCCAATTTTACTTGGGTTCAGATCGGATTACCCCTTTCGGGACCCATACTTGAATTACTTTCACAGTTTTCCCAGTATGCGGATCCACAAAGGTCTGTGCATAATTGTGAGATCTATTGAGTTTTGATTTCATCTTCTGACCACTTATATCTCTCCTCGGCTGAGTTTTTGTCCAACCAGATTTTGCCTTCCTAGAATTACGCCTCGGTTGGTTGGGAATAAAGGACTTGGAACCAACTTTCTCTTTATCCTTGTCTAGCTTGTTCTTTAGCCAGCTGGGTTTGGAATTCTCAGGTCTTTGAAAACCGATACCAGATTTTCCATTATCGCTCAACTTGGGAGAGTTCTGGTCATCAAATGTTATCGACTCAAAACAATCATATATCACGTTGGCTTTGACAAAGCTCATCTTGTTGAACTTGTCATATGCCGGCTGTGATTTAGTACTTGTCTCTCCTTCACTGCATTCACTACTACTGAAACCCAAACCAGTTCTATCGTGCACTGATTTTTGGATTTCATGCAGCTTGTGGAGAGCTCGAGCCGATTGATTCCATGAGCTCATTTCTTTAGTTAATTTTTCAAATTCAACCTTGAGCTCACTGGATTCATTTTTCAACAAATCATTCTCAGCTGTCAGCTTACTCAACTCAATATTCAAGCTGTCAATATCCTCAAGCTCATCAGAACTTGATTCAATCGAACTACTTTTTAGACTTATGTTTTCAGCTTTAGCTTCCTCGAAAGAATGAGAAAGCTTCCTGTACTCTTTGACCATGTCATTAAGTGCACTGACAAGGTCTTCTCGTGTAAATTCAACATTTGAGAAGTCAAATACCTCATCATCCGAAGTTTGATCAGCCATAAGACAGTGAACCTCCTCTTGTTCACTATCGCTTGATGAACTGCTGGATGAGGATTCTGAATCAGTGTCCACCCAGCTCTTGGTGCTTTCCTCAGCCAACAATACTTTACGATCATGCTTGCGGTTGGGTATCTTGTCACCTCTCGTCCTCATCCGCCTATCCTTGGATATCTCCTTGGATCTCTCAACAGCTCTCTCTTCTGTCTTGTCTTCTCGCTTGTATCGATCCTCCTTCTTGTCATCCCTCCTGTATCTATCATCTGATCTCTTGTCGTCTCTGGATTTGTCCCCCTTTCTTGGCCTATTGCAATCAGCTGCAAAGTGCCCTGGACGATCACAGTTATAACATTTCATATCAGAAGCATGCTTGCGGTTGGGTATCTTGTCACCTCTCGTCCTCATCCGCCTATCCTTGGATATCTCCTTGGATCTCTCAACAGCTCTCTCTTCTGTCTTGTCTTCTCGCTTGTATCGATCCTCCTTCTTGTCATCCCTCCTGTATCTATCATCTGATCTCTTGTCGTCTCTGGATTTGTCCTCCTTTCTTGGCCTATTGCAATCAGCTGCAAAGTGCCCTGGACGATCACAGTTATAACATTTCATATCAGAAGCAACTTTATCAGATTTATAGTTATTGTAAGGAGTAGAAGGGTTATAGGATCTTCTCAAGTATTTCACAAACTTCTTAACGAAGAGGGACATGATGTCGTCGCTGAGTTGATCAGCTGTTTTGATTGTTCTTGGAGAGCATTGTTCAGTAGTTGTGGCTGCCAGAGCTTTCGTTGGCTGGGATGTTGATGGTCCAGCTTCTGCTCTTGTCTCCAACTCGAATTCAGAGGCTTTGAGGTTGGCAAACAAGTCGTGCAGCTCCAGCTTGTTCAAATCTTATGATTCACGCATCGCCATGGTCTTCACATCCCACTCTCTGGGTAATGCTCTCATCACCTTCAGCGCCAACTCTCTGTTACTGTATTCTTTTCCCAAATTGTTTAGCTCAATCACCACGGCGCTGAACCTCTCATCTAACTCTGTCATTGTTTCTCCATCTTTCATTTTGATGGACTCAAACTTCTGCTGAGCCACCGTCAGCTTGTTCTCCTACGTCTCGTTGCTTCCTTCACATATCTGGGTCAAATTTTTCCAGACTTCTTTGGCTGTGGCGCAGGTTTTGATTTTGCTGAACATGTTTTTGTCCTTGTCCAGCGTCTTGTAAAGGATGTCCCTGGCCACATTATCCAAGTTAGCTTTCTTCTTATCTTCACTTGTATACTCATGTCTGGCCTTCTCAAGGAACTGAGGCTCGCCACTGGATATAGCAAACGCTAGATTAGGCTTCATAATCTTCAGAGGCCCTTCAGTGAGGACCACCCACATTTCATCATCTAGAGCAGCCAGATGCGCTTGCATGCGTATCTTCCAGTCGTCATAGTCTTCCCTTGAAAATAAAGTTTTCTTGTTGTGATAAGTAGACATATTGAGATATAAGATAGCGCACAAACAAGTACTGTTCAATACTGAGACACGCAAGCTCTGATACCAATTGATAGGATCAATATGGTTCGAAATCAGCTGCAGGAGTTCATAAGGGGGGGGGGGGTTGAATGAACTCCTACTATTTTAAATTTTTCGAAACCTTTAAAATAATTTTACAAGCGCCTTGCTTAACTTAAATCCGAGTTACCAGATTTAAGGTATCTCAATTTAGCAGCTGATCTCTTGGCTAACAAATATTGTGCGGAAATAAGCCAATCGATCGGTGAACAGTAAAACAGTAAATAGATACGTTAATAAAGATTAGGGTCGAGAGTTTGTTTCTGGAAGTTCGGATATGAATATCCTACGTCTCCCCTTCTTCCTTTTCAGGAAGGTTCCACTAGAAGATTTGATGGATTACAGGCCTTCTGCAAAACACCCAGTCACTGAGCCTCGCTCAAAGTGAACTCCTAACAACACCACAATCTAAAGCGCAGACGCAGCTGCTGGTTATACAAGTGAATAATATTTTTCGAACGGCTTTAAGAAGCACGGTCGTTACAGACTCAAATTATATAACAATGAATACAATGCTATGAGACTGTAAATCCTATGATTTCTTTTACAAGCAAATCGATTCAGCTAATGTGAATCAGAGGATGACTCGAAGGTATTTCTATGAAAATCAACGGTTGTTTTTCTTCGAGTGTTTGAGCTTTGTGAATATGGCTTCTGTAGAGTATAAGCTCCCTTTTGAATTTCTGTCAATTCGTACGCCGTAAATCCTGCTCCACCAAGAGGCAAGTCGCACAATGTCAGAGCAAATTTGGCGTCGTTCCATATTTGTGCAAACGCCGTAAACCGCTCTCTGATATAGTGTACTATTTACCTAGAATAGTACTAATATTGTTCCCTCAAGTAAAACACATGTACGATTCAATCTCCACCTTTGATTTCCTCTGATATGAACATTTGAATCGATTCATTATATGCACAACCACTGATGACTTGAACCTCTGATAGGTATGCAACGGATGATGGCTTCAATGCCTGAAAATTATGCACCAGCTGATTGCTTGGAATAACTTCCTTTTATAATGTATCGGCTGGTTGCAACGATTAAGAGAAGCAGCGACTGGATCAAGAGAATACTGTAGCCATCTTCTGATTTGAGTGCCTGTCTGCTGAATTACGTTGACTATTAAAGTAAACAACTGTCTCTTGATATTTCACTGTCGCCGTCTGTTGAATTAACAACGCAACCTCCAACGACGGATTTTTAGCGCTAGCCCAATACGCTGTCGTTTCAACTTATTTGAACGCTGTCGTTTTGCAATCCTTAACAAAACACGCTAACTCTCAAATGCTTGCGTCACTGAACCTAATACAACTGCTGATTTGCCCTGGAAGAATCTACCTGCTGGTTACCTCTGAAAAGTCCAACTGCTGAAAACAAACCAACGACTGATCTGCTGAATTCTTCCATCTGCTGAATTTCTCCGAATAGACCAACTGCTGAAACTCAACCTGTAAACTAAAAATGTTCTCCTGTAAAATTCACCGGCTGATTTTCCAGTAGAAACTAGTCTTATTTTGTTATCACCAAAACTAATAAATTTTATCCTAACAATTTCCCTCTTTTTGGTGATGACAAAACTTAGCAGCCGAGATAAATGAATAGGCAAAAATAAATTGCACAATGACTGCTGAAAACAGAAATTCCATTAATTACATTAACTAAAAATAGTACAAAAGATTTGTACACAGACTCTAATATCTTCTCCTCTTGTGACATCCACTTCTGCTTCGACTACCCCTTTCTGTTTCCCTTTGCCTATCAGCAGCCATAAGTCTCTCCAGAATGTCTCTCTCTGTGCATTGTCAATGTCTCTCTGTGGAATGTCCGTTGTTCTAACAATATCACCACCACCACCTGTATTACCACTTCCTCTGTTTTGATTATCAGGTGATGGGCGGCTGCTACTTACTTCCCCCTTTTTCTCATTACCACCACGGTTGATATATGCAACGAGTTCGCTCAGTTGGTTGTTAATTGTCAGGCCCCGTGCTAATTAATAACGATTAACACATAATAAGCGCATAAACACGAAAGCTAAAAATCAGGGCTTAAAAATTTTTCGAAATGCAATGGGCCTGAACTCAATTCATACATTCAAAATATCGATAATTAAAATATGAGTTGACTCAAACTCAAACACAACAAGTAACAACATAATATCAATCAAATACAAATCCCCAATACATGATAACACGGGGCATCCCCCGGCTCAATACATATCATATATATAAACTGGGACTCAGGGACGTGGGGATCGACCAGCTGAACTTCCACTCTGCCCAGCTTGGTTACCTGAAGCTCCTGCAAATGGGCAACGCAGACCCAAACGAGACAAAAGCAAGAAACAAGTACGAGGTCAAACCTCAGTACGAAGAGCTATCAAAGCAGATAAACATGCAACATTCTATTAAAACAATGCTATGAATGCATGAGGGCTATCAAAAGGAAAATCAGTCCACTAGTCCGGTGCAACAAACCCAGCAAAATCATAAACATGTCGCCCTCTATACCC